>JAVTVY010040204.1:0-19631 GCA_036873755.1 Hanleya hanleyi
AATGCGCCAGAACGCGCCATATGGCATCTAAATTTTCAAAAAAAATCCGGGGGGGACCCCCCTCGCCAGGCTTCGCGCCTGCGGCGCGCACATCAGGAGTTTCGCAATATTCTCTACCGAACCCCCCCGTTGCCAAACCAGCCTACGGGCTTGATCTTCCAATAGAGCATGAATATAAAGTATTTTCGCCTTATTTCTGCAAGTTTGGCCAGACAAATACTACCCAAAACAACCCAGTCTAGCTGCCAGCATGTAGTGACACTGGAGCATGAAACCAGTAGTATTCCAAGATACAGAGAATTTAAAGATGGATACAATTTAACATTGAATCATATGTGGTATGTCTTTGTTATATCTTGTGTTATCTACTCTGACAATCTACTATTTTTAAATCATATGTTATCATAAAAGAGTACGTGAACTTTGCATAAGTTGTCATCCTGCAAATTATGAAGATAACTGCTTCCCTGTTGCAGTGGAATGACATTGGGAAACAAGGGATATACAGTTATGAAAGCAAACATTGTATATCTGTTTCATCTTCTCACATGTTCTCTTTGTGTTCACAGTTGGACGATGGTGGGTCCGAGAGCGAATCTGATGGGGAGGGAGGAGGCAGGACAGGGAAGAGCAAACCCAAACTTTACGTCCCTCCTAAGCTGGCAGCAGTCCATTATGGTGAGTCCTCTACTGATAAACTAGCTAAGTTGTCTCAACAATATTCTTTAATATAAACAGCTTTGGTCGGCTCCCTTAATTGTCCTTAGTCTGACAGGAGAAATGAATCTGATATGAATACTGCATTAATGATGTTCTGTCATAATGAATTGATGATTTGTTTTCCAGATGGTGAAGAGAGTCAGGGTGAGAGACAGCAGAGAATGATGGAGAAGGCCAAGAAGAAAGCTCTCAGTACGAGTATGTTAAAGGACCTGAGACAAGAATACCAGGACGGTCCTGAGGAAATCAGGGTTTGTTATCTATTATCTTGGCTATCAGTGTGCTCAATCATTCAGACATGGCAGAACCATGCAGTGCTACCTACAGGGGCTGAAAACAAATCACACCATAAATTATTCTTTATATTTTATTTAGCATTGAATTAGAAGGAATTTCCTTACTCATAAAAGTGATATTTCACTGCAGGTAAATAACTTTGCCAACTACTTTCCCAAAATGCTGTTTGGCATGGATAGATCTACAAAATTGCTAAGAAATAACTCCATCACACTGATCACGCTCGTGGTTGGTGAACTGTAGCATTCAGGGTATACTAGCTCTAACACATATATTCATCAGTGTATGGTGGTTGAGCACTCATAATGTTCTAGGTATGTTAGCTAGCAATCAGCATATGCCAGCTGTAGCACTCAGAGAAAACCAGCTGCAGCATCCCAGGTATATTAGCTGTAGATTGATAATCTGTTGCTATTATTTCATATTACAGGAGACCAGAGACCTACATAGAATGAAGGATGATAAACGTACAAAGGAGAGAACTGAGTGAGTGAAATACAATAACACAGTCTACATAAATTTGATATAATTATAAAACTGGAGATTCATATTTTGGTCGATATATTACATCTTTATGACACAATTTTACAAGAAAGAGCTTGCTGTGTTAAAGGTCCTACCAAAGGGTCCCCACATCCCATACTTTTGTATGCTGGACTCTTGTAAGAGGGTATATTTGACATTTTATAACTGTTTACTCCTTTTGGAAATGGTAGAAGTTTGAATAGAACATATATCACGCCTGATTGGAGTCGGAGTTGGATTATGATCGATTGTTTGGATTCTTCTAGGCGACATTTCTATTGTTATGCCAATAACGTTGCCAAGCTTAACGCCTTTGTTGTGCGAAGTATGTTACAATACATTCCACACCGATGCTGAATATGATGTGATCATATTCAGACTCTGACATCACAGGTCCAGGGTTACAGTTAAAAATCGGTAGAAGTTTGAATAGAACATATATCACGCCTGATTGGAGTCGGAGTTGGATTATGATCGATTGTTTGGATTCTTCTAGGCGACATTTCTATTGTTATGCCAATAACGTTGCCAAGCTTAACGCCTTTGTTGTGCGAAGTATGTTACAATACATTCCACACCGATGCTGAATATGATGTGATCATATTCAGACTCTGACATCACAGGTCCAGGGTTACAGTTAAAAAATCGACTTCTTAGAAAAATTATGAACTTGTTCAAAAGCTTCTTTGATGTTTTCATTAAAATTGTGTAAGGGGTATTTGATAGGACATTTAAATATACAAAATAGATTCAGTGATACCTTTCATTTATGTTCTTGTACAAGTAAAGTAATAAATGACATGTTTGACTGTTTCTCCACATTTCAGCTATGAAGAGGATCACTTTGTTCGACTTTCTGTGACGAGGAAAGAGAAAGTAAGAAAACCTTTGAGAAGCCATTGTGCTATTAATTAGCACATTGAGGTTATACAGTGAAACCTGTGTTTACCGACCATGCTTGCAACCAGATTTTAGTGTCGGTTATTAAGGGTTCTAGTATCAAGGTTCAATATATATTAAATTTAAGTATTGGGACCATAGATAATGTCAGTATTTAGAGATTTGTCAGTTTACCCAGGTGTCAGTATTCACAGGTTTCACTGTATTCACATTCTAGTAAATGAACCACATATTTGATTGGTTCTATGATGATAAAATATTAACTAATTATAATATAATTACTCGACTGTTTGTTCCAGCAAACTTGATACTGTAAGGTCACAAACACAATTTACAACTGTTCATATAGATGTACATGTATGTTCTATTTGGATGTTACAGAAATTTTACCAATTTTTATATTTTTCAGGATGCCATGAAAAGGATGGCCACTCTTTCTTCTTTAGATGGCTTAACTCGGTTTGATGATATCAGTGCACTCGACGATGGGGATAACCAATTAGAAACGGTGAGCTATAGCTTGTCAACACTGAACAGTTCTCCTAACCTGCATAGCATGTAGGACTATCCCTATGCCATTTATGTTTTGTCTGCAGTGTTTGCTTTTCAGTGGAATGTCTGTGGAATACCAGGTCCAGTGGGTTAATGAGCTGGTATTATAAATCATATATAAGCAGCACAATGTATTTTGCTGCAAATCAAAGTTACATGTAGAATTAATGTACTGCAACATGAACTATCCATTGCATTTGGTGAACTGGCTATGATATACACACTAACTGTAAAACACAACCAATATTTTTTTACTAGCCTATTTTGTTTCAGTGTGTCTATATTTCACAAAAGCTAAGACAAGCTAAGTGACTAAAAAATCCTCTAAATTTACATTTGAACCTGAAACCAACTGATCCTTTGTAAAAAAAAATTAAAAGCAAATTTAATCTGAATCTCATTTGCAGAGAGGATCATCGTCTAAGAAGAGAAAGCTAGGCTCTAAGAAGGTATGTAATATCAATCTAGGCTAAGTGATGGTTTTGTGTGAAGCTCATCTCTCGGAATGGAAGGATGAGCTTGGTATTGTAACAGGTTCTGTGGAGTCTAATGTGAACACTTTTATGGTATACCAGTAATAGGTACAGCTGGTAATGGGAAATGTTAACCTACAGAAAAATTCCAATTATATTCTGCACACTAAGATTTATATTTTATTGTAGGAGCATCTTCACTTGTACTTGATTTCACAGCTTTCAAATTGTCCATCATGCTGTTTTTTCCAGGGTAAGAAAAGCCTGAAAGGAGGGAAGAAGAGGAGACGGTATTGAGTCCGCTGTCCTGTGTATTTGGCAATTACAGAACCAGAAATCACTGCAGTTATTATACCAGGCACTTAATGATGTGCAGAACCTACAGAAACATTAAACTGCTGATCTCTAAAAGAGAACATTCTCTTGCTGGATTGTACAATTGAAAATGTGAAGAGAACAACTTTCAGACCACTGAGTATATTCATTAGCCTCGATAATTTATTTACAAATTCACAGTAGTATAATATTGTACAGCATATACTCAGACTGGATAATACATGTGTTATCATGAACATATATACAACATATGGTCATAATAATTCGCTATGTAACATAACATACCACATTAACATTATCACATCAATTTTGAATGTTATCAATGTACATTTTTTTTTACATATTTACATGTATAAATTACATGAACAATAAATTTCATTCACTCCACAATGAGTTATTTTCTTACCAATTGAATTGGGAAGGTGTTATTTTTTGAGGATACTGCTTTCTCGTAATTCCTATTAATTTAACCTATTAACATTCAGACTATCCCAAGATTCTGAAAAAAGTCTCAATAACTTCCAATCTTTTGTGTAGATTTGATTGTTGCCTTTGTATTATTGAAAACTCACCATTACTCATTGTTGTACCCAGAAAGGAGTACCCAGATAAAACTCTGTGGGTGTTGCATTAGTAAAGTCTAAAATCAGTTTCTTTAATTCTACACAAAAAATTCTGTCACAGACAAAATACTGAACCAAAGTTTTATGTTGTTGACGCTCAGTCGAAAGTGATGTAAAACTGCGTGGATTGACATTTGTTTTGGCTTTTTCGTACACATTTTAGGATGGATTTTTCAATATATCTAAAATAGAACACCTTGGGAACCAATGTTTTCAAAGATTACGAAAAGCGAAGTAGGCTTTCCGAACAGCATTTCTGACCTCTTCGAATATGCCCGAAGCACCAGGCTATATTGTCCTATATTTCGTCCCAACTGGTTGTTTGAATTTAGATGTTCCTATTCATGTTTGTTTTGACTTAACTGATGCCCCCCATATCATTTACGCCCGGAACTTCGAGGGTTTGTCTCCCAGCTTTGACTCGGCATAAACTTGGCTTTTGTCTAAATATACTAGATCCCACTAAAGTGGCAAACCAGTGTCCCATGTCCGTTTATTGGCTGTTACTTTAAATAGACCATTCAAGTCAAAGTTGCACAGAACACGCTTTCCAGCAGAAGTGGTTATGGAGTATACAGACCTGCATAATGAGGATGGAGAAAAGGTGGAGTTGAGCTTTCGAGGAAGGACCCACGTTGTCTTAGAAAAGATATTAGGGGCTGTGCTTCACTTTTAACTGAATGCCTTAATTTGGATCATGCTGAGCCAACTGAAGTGGGGGATTCATCGGTTGAGTTGTACACAACCTAAGTGTGAATGATCGAGGCATTCAATTTGCAAATGTATTTACTGGGAATCGTCCTAGGATGCAGCAGACCATAACTATGACTGAGCTGTATATGAACCCTGCTGGATTGGTCCTGATCTTGAGGGTGAATAGAGAAACACTTCCAGGTGATTGTGAATATACACTCATCGCATGACAATCTCCCACAGAGACTTGGCCAGGCTCTATTCTATGATAGCGACATGCTGTCTCTCCTCAGTTTGTTGAAGTCGACAGAAGACGCAGAGTGTGAGATCTCGTAAACTCTCCATCTGACCCATGGAAAACGGCTTCCCGCAATTGTTACACTGTCAATAGACGAAAAACACAGACACTTAGTGCGAGTATCATGGCATTATTACAGGCCTGGTTCTACTTCAAAATTTACAAGAATACAGACAGATACTTGCAATTCTCTCCAACATGAATCTATAGGAATGCAAAGTTATTATTCGTCATTTTGCTCAGATTTTCCTCAAATCACAGGAATCCGATTGAAAACAAGAGCCTTAGGACTTCAATATACGGTTGTGTATACCTGCAGGTCTGCAGAAATCTGAACAGTGATTCAATTCAAGAACATATTTTATTTTCTAGCTATGATCTTTTTCATCATTTTAAATATTTAATTTGACCTAGAAAAAAAAGGTCATGGTCGATCAACTTTTATATACTTCTAGCCCATCACCAGCAGTATGAATTTTGAAAGATTAGCTATAAACCTTTAAAACAAATCGCAAAAACTAGAATTTGACCTTGACAGATAGGTCGATCAACTTGAAAAGGCTTCTTGTGATCACCAGTTGCATATACAGCATGAATTCAGAGCCTAGATGTGGTCACCAATACTGGAATTTGACCTTGATAAAATAGGCCACGGTCAGTCTTGAGGCTTCTGACTTGTCACCAATTGCATTTGTTATATGAATTTGGAAAGCCTGACAATAATCCTTCAAGAGATATTTTGTTGACAAGCAAGATGCATGAAGACAATACCCTGTGGTCACAATCGGCAGAGGGGTAAAAATTATTAGGCTTCTTTTTCGCCATCACAATCCACATCTCTGAACTGTAGTTACAGCATAAACATAACAATTTTCAGCAGATTTTTCAACCAATGTGACCTTGACCTTTGAATCTCAAGAAGAATATGGTTCCTCTTTGACGCATGAGTAAGGTAAATCCAAAGTTTGGTACTCAATCCATACCTTGAAAATTGAGATATCGAATGGTTAACGGATGGATAGACAGACAGAACTCACTCGCATTATATGACCTTTTCTTCGATGGGCATATATGAATGTATTGGTGATACCAAATATTAATCCCAGTAAAAATATCTACAATATCTGAAACTTGATACTCACACACGATTACTTTTCCTTACTATAAACATTCTGTTTGACTATGCTCTCAAATTATATCCCCAGAAAAATGTTATAAGAGACATCTCACAGCAACAATACAACAGAGAAACACCATGCCAAGAGAAAAGCAAAAATCACATTTTATATGCACAGATGAAACACAGGTACTCCGATCTACCGTCGATGCTGTAGTCGACGGACCAACACTCTAGTAATAGAAAGGTTTGCCAACTCTCGCACCTCCATTGTCAGCGAGCATGCAATCTCTGTCACCGGAATCATCTCCGCGAGCGGCTATTTTAGCACTCACGAATTAGGCCAATGAAATTACCGAAAAATCGCCGATCGCGGAGAATGATTTCCGTTGACAGAGATTGCATGCTCGCTGAAAAGTTGGCAAACCTTTCTATTTCTAGAGTGTTGGTCCGTCGACTGCAGCATTGACGGTAGATAGAAGTACCTGTGAGATGAAAAGGAATACAGTTCAGATTAAAATAAACATGTGGCTGTCGCCATCGGGACCCCTCGGGCCGGGCCCAGAGCAATTGTGGAAATAATGTTTCTGACCCCAACAACTCACATATTTGGGGGGGGGCATAATTTTACCTGTATGATATAGATCATCATAGACAGACAAAACAATATAGCAATAGAGCAGTGATTACCTATAGTAGATGTAGTCGAACGATTACTGTCTATTCACAGCAATCCACACAGGTTTGTGTGAACTCCTGAAAAACACATCCCATGGCACCGACTTTCAATAGGCTTCTGGTACTGGCTGTATTAAACAACTGTATGAAGTTTCATTGTTGTGAGTGAAGGACTTTTTGAGATAATGTGTTTACAAGGATATGGACCAACAGACATGTATAAAGGGGCAGAACTCCTGAAAAACACATCCGATTACACCGACTTTCAATAGGCTTCTGGTACTGGCTGTATTAAACAACTGTATGAAGTTTCATTGTTGTGAGTGAAGGACTTTTTGAGATAATGTGTTTACAAGGATAAAAACAGACAGACATGTATAAAGGGGCATAACTCCTGAAAAACACATCCAATGGCACCGACTTTCAATAGGCTTCTGGTACTGGTTGTATTAAACAACTGTATGAAGTTTCATTGTTGTGAGTGAAGGACTTTTTGAGATAATGTGTTTACAAGGATATGGACCAACAGACATGTATAAAGGGGCATAACTCCTGAAAAACACATCCGATTACACCGACTTTGAATAGGCTTCTGGTACTAGCTGCATTAAACAACTGCATGAAGTTTCATTGTTGTGCGTGAAGGACTTTTTGAGATAATGTGTTTACAAGGATAAAAACAGCCAGACATGTATAAAGGGGCATAACTCCTGAAAAACACATCCAATGGCACCGACTTTCAATAGGCTTCTGGTACTGGTTGTATTAAACAACTGTATGAAGTTTCATTGTTGTGAGTGAAGGACTTTTTGAGATAATGTGTTTACAAGGATATGGACCAACAGACATGTATAAGGGGGCATAACTCCTGAAAAACACATCCGATTACACCGACTTTGAATAGGCTTCTGGTACTAGCTGCATTAAACAACTGTATGAAGTTTCATTGTTGTGAGTGAAGGACTTTTTGAGATAATGTGTTTACAAGGATAAAAACAGCCAGACATGTATAAAGGGGCATAACTCCTGAAAAACACATCCAATGGCACCGACTTTCAATAGGCTTCTGGTACTGGTTGTATTAAACAACTGTACGAAGTTTCATTGTTGTGAGTCAAGGACTTTTTGAGATAAGGTGTTTACAAGGATATGGACCAACAGACATGTATAAAGGGGCATAACTCCTGAAAAACACATCCGATTACACCGACTTTCAATAGGCTTCTGGTACTGGCTGTATTAAACAACTGTATGAAGTTTCATTGTTGTAAGTGAAGAACTTTTTGAGATAATGTGTTTACAATGATATGATGGACAGACGGACGGACGGACAGACGGACGGACGGACGGACGGACAGACGACGGAGGCAACGACAATACCGCTCGGGCAGAATCTGCCCGAGGGGTAAAAATGGTGCACATTTAGAAAGGCCTTCCAAGATAAAGAGATAGATAAGACTTAGAGAATATTCAATTCAATATTCAAACAAGACTTTAAAGTTCTTTACCGACTTTGTACTAGTGCATTCCAATCCAGAATTAGGCTGTATATGTGGGAGAGGAGAAAAATGTCTGAAGAACTCTACAGGGCTATCTACACTACTAGCAAATCTATCACTGGTGAATCAAATATACTAGGAAATTTTCAGGTTGTTTTATAAAATTCAAAAAATATTTTGTTAATGTGAAATCTTCAACTTGATAGATGGTGATGGAAAGTAAACAGATTTATAAAGGACCTTGTGGTAAATCCTCTAATAATTCAATCACAGGAAGTGAAATCTCCCACTTTAAACTTAGGGGGTGAGCAAATTTATTAATAGAGGAAGTTTAACAAAATGATGCAAAATCAAACAGATCATCAATTATTTCTTCATTATTTTATTATTTAGAAGGTGATTAAATTTATTAGAATGAATCATTGAATGTTATCCACAAACTTGGGGAAGATTGAATTTTAATAGGGTGTTGGATTATTGTTGGAATTCAATTTTCACAAGAAGTGTTAGTCCATGTTACTGAACATTATTACAAGTTGTACTCCAGAGTTCAACAGTAAGACATTACCTTGACCATTTTAAGACCTATAGATCTTCTATTCTCCAAGACTACTGGGATTTTATCACTCTCCTCTATATTCCATAACCGTACTGTCTTATCCTAGAAATAATAAGACAGAAAATGACATAGTTATCAGCTAAATACACAGAAGGAAAGGTTTCAATACAAGCCACAACGACAAACAGATGAGCTTTAAATAATCAGCAATACATGTAGTAGTTGGTCAGTTTCACATCAGTCAATTATGACCCCCTTTACCTGGATCACCTGAACAAAAGACTATCAAACTTGTATATAGCTACAGGCATATGCATTCAGGATAACAGTTTGGACGATAATTATTTACCTTTGAGCAAGATAGCAACCATTTCTGATCCTTGCTGATAGCTACATCTTCTACCCAGTCACCATGTCCCTGTAAACATCAGAATAGCCACATATAATCTTAAACTGTCATCAAAATAATTGTCACAATAAACTGGTTTCAGTGAACTTTACATGAAATTCAGGGAATTGTAATTCTTGTTCCTGATTATATTCACAAACTTCTACATGCCATTCAAACATAT
The DNA here is from genome assembly GCA_036873755.1 of Hanleya hanleyi. Classification (NCBI taxonomy): domain Eukaryota; kingdom Metazoa; phylum Mollusca; class Polyplacophora; order Lepidopleurida; family Hanleyidae; genus Hanleya; species Hanleya hanleyi. Next base: position 9,843 of record JAVTVY010040204.1, read on the forward strand.
TAAAATTAAATGGAGTTGCCTTGTTAAATGTATCAGGCTAATCTACTGAGTATATCTTTTATCTGCTTGATTCACAGGAGACTTTGTAATATGTTCTTGTCATAATTATCAGTCAAAACCTTAGTCAATAAAAATCATATCAATCTCTAAGAATAGTGAACAATGCATGTTGGCACAATCAAGGGGAGATAATTCAAAATCGCACTCAAGGGAGACAACAAAAATGCTGGATTTTTTTCAATGTGGACTGGATATACGTTGAACAGAACAATGCATCAAGAAGAAATCAATACAGGATCAACCAATCACACAAATAATGAAATTGAACAATGTCAAGAATTGGTGAGATATCTGACATTATGGTGTACATGAACAAAGTCAGTAAACATTGCCCATGCTGTTTGCACTACATTAGAAAACATTGTACGAAAGTATTTAATTCTCTGGACAAGAAAATATGTTTGAATGTACCTGAAGTTTGAGTTTCTGTACATTATTGTCCACATCCCAGACTACAATTGTCGTGTCATAGGACCCTGTAATCAGCTGCAAGCCTAAATGAACAAGAATTCATATCAGCCAAATTTATATTAGATGAATATTCTAAAACGACAGCTGAAAATGAAATAAAAAAACTGAACAAACAGAATTCCCTTTTCTCCGATATCATTTGTAAACAAAAGATTGTCTCTGCATACTGAACTTTGTCCTGCAGTGTGGCTCCCGGTGTACTTCTCTGGTTTGTACTGTTTCATTTCTACTCCTGATTACACTCTGGAGGTATATTGTTAACTAGTTTTATAACTGATATGGTTAAAGTATACATCAGATTACCTCACCATTTCAAGAAAGAATCTTTACATTAATGATACTTATGCCAACTTCAAGTCAAAACTATGCCAGTTATCATCAGTCAAAAATATTCAACATTGTTCAGGCATTGGCAGAAATGGGAAGTATGAACCATAATTTTATGCCAGGAGCCAAAATGCAAGTCATGCATCAGTCTGCAGAGGCAATCCTTTGCTTAAAATTTATATGAGGGGGGAGGGGCATGCAGAATGCAGTGGTATACCATTCCTCTTTTGTTCAATTCAAAGCATTCCACAATGACAAAAAATATTTCGTGTTAAAGACAAGGAGATACTTTCCAGTACACAGTTAAAAAGATAGTTTGACTTACCATCACTGCTGAACTCGCAACAGCTTATTGAACCCTCGTGTCCCTTAGCCAGTGTGTCTGGTCCCTGAGATCTGAATAAAACGTGATAATCGAAAATATATTATTACCTGGGTGATACATCAACTTCATAATATATTAACTAAACAAACATTAAGAATTCATAATATTACAAGGACCACATGCACCGGTTCAGAACAAAGTGAAACTCAAATTCGGTTTGAATACAGCCCTATTTCTGAGGAACAATGTTTCTGTACCAGAACAACTATAACAATGCCAACAGAGAATAAATTTTTAGATGTAGCAACAGTACCTGTACATCCCTGTTGTGACATCCCAGATTTTCACTGTCTTATCCCAGGAGGCTGTAGCAAATTTTCTTTCATCTGGTGACATTGCACAACTGGATATAACATTGATATGGCCCCTGTAGGACAAAAACAGTTCATAACAAAATCCAACAAATATCAATCAACAGTGTATAACTGTGTGAATAAATTGATGTAAAATTCAATGTAAAAATATGAAAATCAAACTGGATTTTAAAAGTCACATTGGTACACCAAGGGAGATAATGCATTTTGTTCAAATCACAGATGGGATAATATAAAATGTTCAGATCACATCAGAGGAGATAATGCATCATACATGTATTTATTGCATCAGGGGAGATAATCTTCATACATGTATGTGTGCATCTAAAGAAAATTGTTTTGCAAGGGTTAGCCGGGATATAAAATCTGCCTGTCCAATTATCACATTTTGCAAGACAGACTATTTCCCTGTCTTTCTATGTTTTCTCATGTTAAATTTTTCAAGTTTTGCCCGTCCAAACTTGAAATTGCCTGTCCAATCGACAGGTGAATGGTTCTCTGGCTAACACCATGCTGTTTTGTGACTGTACAACCTCTGGGGAGAAGTCTCAGTGATTGAGCTACATGTAGGATTGATATTTGACTTGCAAACTTAATTACATGTTAATCATGTTCCTGTTGAAATTACTCTATTGTCAAGTACTTTATTGGAACAGCGGTTTTCTAATATAGATATCTGAGCTTATTTTACGAGCTGCAAATGTGAAATGATTGTTGAGTTGACACCTGACAGAGCTTCAAGCATGTACATGTACAAGGTAACGAGTGCTTTTGTTTGAATCCTGCTACAGTAATCCCCATAATAATTCAATCACAGAAAGTAAAATTTTGCAGGCTTCGAATTTGGGAAATTTGAGGGCAAGGCCAATTTGGTGGAATTAAAGGCACCGAGGCCCGACGGGCATAAAATTACTTGTCAAGACCAGTATGTAAGGTATCCTCCAAGGCAATGGCCTTGGTTAAATTTGAAGCCTGATTTTGCACTATAAAGTTGGAGGTGATCAAATGTAGTACAAGAAGTTGTTGATAAAATGGTTGAATATCTTGTAGATAATCCATTTTTTCTTTGCCATTTCAATGATTTTACAGGGTGATTGAATTTATTAGAATAGCCAAATGAATTTTGTCCACAAAATTGTTAGTGATTAAATGTTGATAGGGGGATTGAATTATTAGAGGGATTACCGTAATATGTATGATTTATACAACTGATGTATAGGGGTACAAATTTCCAATTATTCTAAGCTGGGAAAGATATGTTCTCACCTTAATTGCAGCGTGCTCTGTTTGGTTTTAAGATCCCAGAAGTTGGTGGTGTTGTCCATGGATGTGGTAATCAGTCGGTCATCATTGGGTGAAAATATACAAGATGTTATAGTCTTAGAGTGGATTTCTAAAAAATAAACACATGACAGAAATTGTAATTATATTGATTTGATATTTCATGTACATATAATATATTTGATATATCTAACTTTTTTGAGAAAAAAAACTGCAAAGACAATTGTGTAACTTGTACGATAAGGAATCTATGGAATCTGAATTTAATAGGGTGTGCAATTAACAGGGTGCGAAATAGCCCTTTGCCCGGTTGCCCGGGGCAACCAAAATTTCCTTTGGGCAACCAAATTCTTCTTGAACTGCAATGCATTTGGATATGTTGCTTGACCGTACTTGCCCATGGGCAACTAGAATTTGATTTCCTATTTTACACCCTGATTAAGATGTCACCACAAATGCAATAGACAAATGGACAGCTGAAATGCTAACTAGTGCCTTTTATATTTAATGGAATGAATACCCAAAGCACCTGTTATTTTTATACAATTCTATGAATGTAGAATAATTTACCTGTCAGACAATGCAGGATTTCTCCAGTGTTTGTGTCCCATACTTTGAGAGTATTATCTAGGTCTGAACCAGTGGCTATCAATTTACCATCATGTGAGATCTTACAACAGGTCAAAGCTCCCTGATGCTGACCTGACCACTGTATTCAAAGATAGAATAAAATCGTCATTTCATCAGAAACATAATTACGACAAACAAGCAGGACTGAATGTATAGTAGGAATAACAGTTGTGTATCTAGGATCAGTAAAAATGGTACAATACTGCATAATTTTCAAAATTTTAGATCAGTCTGGTCAAGTCGATATTTTATATTTAGACTTTTAGAAAGCCTTTGACTCAATCCCTCATGATCTGTTGTTATATAAAATTCAAATGTACGGCTTCCATGGCAAACTGCTTAAGTGGTTCGCCTCATATTTATCTGACAGAGAGCAAAGAGTTGTTGTGGACGGTGCTTCATCTCAGTGGTCCGAGGTTTTGTCGGGGGTTCCTCAAGGGTCTATTTTAGGCCCTCTTATGTTTTTATTATATGTAAATGACATGCCGGAATGCGTGAACGCTGCAACTAAGGTGGCTCTTTTTGCCGACGATTCCAAGTGTATTAGGGAGATTAACAGTATAAATGACTGCTTGGAATTACAACATGACCTGGAAAATCTTGTTCAATGGAGTAAAAAATGGGACATGCAATTCAACACCCTGAAATGCAAGCTCCTCACAATCACGAGGAAACGAAACCCAGTTGTACACAGGTACACGATGGGCAGTGCCACTCTTGAGAAGGTCAATAGCATGCGCGACCTCGGAATCGAAGTGTCGTCCAACTTATCGTGGGACACACATGTAAATTTAGCGGTAAGCAAAGCGAACCGCATGCTTGGGTTAATACAAAGAACTTGTGGTCAATCATGCCCTGTTCAGACGAAACGAAAACTCTACATATCACTTGTACAAACCCTATTAGAATATTCACCTCAGTCCTGGGCTGTTACAACAAAAAAGTCTCTTCTCCACTTAGAAGGAGTACAAAGGAGAGCGACGAAACATATTCTAGGTTACCGGGAATGCCAGGACGAGGATTACAAATCCCGTCTAATTAAACTAAACTTACTGCCATTAAGTTATAGAAGAGAAATTATGGATTGTGTATATTTATTTAAATGTTCTTGGATGTGAATCAGTTTGTATCATTCAAAGCTCCAGACTGAAAATTTTCGGCATTCTTATATTAACAGGATCTTTTATCTGCGCAATGTTAATTCATTACGTGACCTTTTGTCTTTTAGTATTGAGTCGCATAAAGCTAAGTTGATGAGATACTACTCAGCTTTTTTAAGAAACAAATTTGTATCAGACAACTCCTGTACATGGGTTAGCAAATGCCATTGTACGCGATGCCGACTCATTTAGCTTCACGTGCATATTTTTCTTAATTCATTTATTTTTTATTTCTTACGGTCTTTTAGAATCAACTCTTTAATATCTTATATATTTATAATATTTTATTGTATTATTCCTTATGTACGTATGTTATGATTGTTAATATGTGTGTGTGTGTTGGTGTGTGTGTGTGTGTGTGCGTGTGTGCCAGTGTGTGGTTTTAATGGAAGATTGCTTAACTATAGGTGTTAGTCACCTGTGCGATCTCTTCCAGACTAGTGTCGAAGTTGATTAAATAAAATTAAATAAAAAATAATTATTAGTTGACAAGCTCGGTTATTCAACAATTCTAAAGTATATATGTGTATGATGGGTCATTGAAAACATTCAATTGAAGCTTGGCAATTTTGAGCTGAATATTCTGAACACACACTAAACAAAATACCTATAGATCATGCTGTACCGTATATGTACATGGACCAGTCGAGAAACAACCTACCAGAATTTTAGCTGTTTCTGTGTCCCAGACCCTGAGTTTCTTGTCCCATCCTGCAGTGGCAATTCTGTAATGAGAATCATTATTTTCATTCTCAAATGTAGTTTACTGTCTTTACTCTTGACTAATGCAGTTTGGGGGTGAATACACAATAGGGATCCATCCAACTGCACTGCCGTGGCCATGTGGTAGAACACCCGCCTCACAAGCAGCAGTTCCAGGTAGAGGTTATATCAAAAACTAAACAAATAGAAGTTATACCTTCCTTGCTCGGTGCTCAGCATTAATACGATAAATCAAGGACTGGTTGGCCAGGTGTGAGGATCATGTGACTGGGTGATCGTGATATGAACGAAATATTACTGAACGGGACATTAAAATCCTACTCACTCACCCTAAGGATCAATATTGCGATTTCTATTTTCAAATCCTGAGTGATAAAGTTTAATTAAGTCCAAATAATGGATTAATATGGCCATTAGGCTGAATAATTATATTCAAATAATTATTCTATTATTTTGGGGATTTTTGTATTGTTTTCGTTTTTACACCTAACTTTCTTTCAAAATTTCGTCAAAATAATGTTCTCAGACATTGAGTCAGTGTCTGATTTTATTTGAAGGAAAAAGTATTGTTGAAAGCTGACTCTGTGAATAACATTGTTTGTTTTCATGCAAATTGTATAGAAGTTAAACCACTGTATTGGTGTGCCAGGAAAGATTAATAATACATTTGGTTTGTGTGCAAGAGAAAAAATAAATAAAAAGATTAAAAATAAAAAGCATCCTTCCCTGATGATTTTTATTTTATTTTATTTTTCTTCAAAAAGGTGTTTGGGAAGCTAGAGATTAATTTTATTTGGTCTTATTGTCTTGACATACCTATTTCCATCACAATTTATACAAGCTTGACTGATATTTAACTGATGTCCACCCTCGTAATTCTGTAAGACACAGCCTGTATCTGTGTTCCAAACTTTAGCTGTCCTATCACTGGAACTTGTGAGGATCCGTTCATCATTAAAGAAGAACTGACAGCTGTTTACTGCCTCTGTATGGCCTCTTAAAACCTTGATACGAACCTGACATAAAAGAAAAACAAATGGGTGTGATATAACATAATTATTAAATACGGTACATATAGTTGTCAATAAAATATACTGCAATATAAGAATTATGAATAAAAAAAAAGTACAGTCAATGATTAAAAATAGATAGGATCCAACACTTCATATGTGATTAGGGCCTACATGATAATCATCAAACTATCTTTTAAAATTGGAAAATGGTCTCGAAAGGAATGAGATTGGTCGTTGAATTTTCAGTGTTCCAAGTTTTGAGGAAAGAAACTGGCAATTACATAAAATATATCTTTTGAATATCTGAAAATATGGGGGGGGGGGGGGCACAGATTACGGATTACCGCGCAGGAGTATATGTCGGGGAAGAGATATGTGCAGGGGTGAGGCAACAGTACCCGAAGTGCTCCCGCCGTCACTCAGACCAGTCCGTCACTGAGACCAATCCGTCACACAGACCAATGCGGCAGTGATCAAGGCATCGCCGCGACTAAGTGCTCTATGGCACAGCGAGGAGCAGCGATTATCCTAGCTATCCAAGCCATTGTCTTAGCAGGGGACAGCCAGGACCCGATCCCTCCATTCATCCTACTGCACTCTAGAGTATATTTTATAAAATTATAGTATTTTATATTAAAACAAATTCTAACAGGATGTAGCGAAAACTGACTCTCCATGATGTTCAGCATTGTTAAATTTCGTAATTACTTTGATATTAGACTTTGATTAATAATTGATCAATTTTAGCTGTTATTATTATAAATTGTTGAATTAAATTATCTGAGATATAACTGGTTCATATAAATTATAATAGTTTAGATATCAATAAAATTATTTAATATAATTGGTTAAAATATAATTGATATAATAAATAATATATTATTTAAATATAATAGATATAAATAAAATTACTGAAGAATACCTAATTAAAAATAATATGAAAATTTATTCCTTAGCTATTGAATGTAATTGTTTAAAATATGACTGGTTTAGATGTCAAAAAAACACATTTAGCCATTTCTCAGGTGACAGGGGAACAGTTAAAGATTGTTGTTTTTGTTCTAATCCTTTAAAAACACTTAACGGCTCATACCACATCTGTATTAATACAACTGTAACACAGACAGGCTTTTGGCTTTTGTGGTACTGTTTTTACAAGCTTTTCATTGATATTGTTTTAATAGCTCCATTGATAGATCTGGGAACTGTCTAGACACTGATTTTCATTAAAAAATAAATTTCTACATCTAGATTTTTCTTCATTTTCCCAATTTTTAATTAAATATCCACTAAAATGGATGTGAATTTAAGAATGTGAATGAGTATTCTAATACTGTGAATTAGAAGAATGTGAATTTAATATTAAATGCTAATTTTATTATTCAGGATACAAGATAACTGAATGCCCCCAACTTTGTCCTGGTTATAAAGACACCAGTAATTCTATCGATGGCCTTTTTATGTCATATACGATATCGTTGTTCGTCGTGAGATCAGTCTTCAGGGCTGCGGCTATCCCTTCAAAACTCAGATTTGTGTACAGCGATGTGATATCATATGTAACAAGGATAGCACTGCTCGGGATGGGCATACTTTCAATTTCATTAATGAAATTTGAAGTATCCGCAAGATATGTATGTTGCTTTTTAATAAAAGGCAACAGGAAGAAATCCAAATATCTCCCCAGTTTCGAAGTAGGTGGTATCATTATCTGTTAACATCCGACTTGAGATATTTCTAATATATGTCTTGGCTATTGCCAGTCTCGAGAGGTGAGATTTACGTTGACATGTATTGACATAATTAATGTCTCTGCTTCTTGTAGCGTTTTCTCTGTTTACTAGAGAAGCGTCTTGTTTTCATTATGTCTCTAATGAGTTAGAATGAATCAGTTGATATGCGGCGTATGTTGTAGTCTATCAGGATACTAATCTTCTCAATCAAGGTCCCAGGAATAACTCGTATTACTTGTATGAATCTCAGAATTATTTATGTATGTCCTAATTATTTCGTAGTTGTAAATATTTTGCCGTATAAAAAGATTTAGTGCTCCATTTAAAAAACATTGAAATAACATTAGGTTGCATTAAACAAAATTGCCTTCCTGTGAATTAAATAAAATTAGTGTAGTTTGTCATATTTGTGTTGTTCAGTGTCCTTTTTGTAGGTAAATTTTTTTTTTATTATATGATAGTAAAAAAAAATTATTACATAATAGCTTGCATTCTGTAGAAAACGGCTTCGTGAGTCCTGCTCGTGCAACTAAAACTTTAATTAACATGATTTAATTAATCCATTTACCCCACACAGAGCCACTAACGTCCTATTAGCAGTTGGGCAGAGCTTCCTAGCGGACTCTGATATTGTTTAGGCGATGGCCGTCAGTCGTTACGCACCGGCGAGCACAGCTTTTCAACCCCCTGCTATCCCCAGCATAAACAGCATTGGTCTCAGTGACGGATTGGTCTCAGTGACGGCGGAGCACTTCGGCCCCTAGTTCAACAAGCTGAACCCTGCTGACATTTAATTTTGTGATATTGACAACGCAGGGTTCAGCCGTAGTTCAACAAGCTGAACCCTGCTGACATTTAATTTTGTGATATTGACAACGCAGGGTTCAGCCGTTGAACCGAAATTTCCTATCGCAAAATTTTCGCCTCCCGACCTGGATAACAGCGGGTGGATTTGCGCTCATAAAAAAGCAATAATACCTACCGTTTTGTGCTCGTTTGAATAGAATACGTATTTGCCTACTTCCCTGGCCATTTATTTTCTCTGCCCAGCTTCTTTCTTTTCCATAAACGGCAAAAGAAAAAAAAATCATCGCAGACGATCTTCCAAAAACGAAATCCGCCACCATTTTCGAACACTGTCACGTGAACCTGATTCTCTCACGTGAGGTTATTCTAAATTCAAGATTACAGGAGTCGGAAAAGCTGAATCCGCTCAGTCGACCCAGTCGCTTAGGTAGATGAAAAAACCCATGAATTACCTTTCTCAGTGTGTGCATTCCATTATGCTTGATTTCGATAGTTACAGTTTTAAATTCAAATGCAGATAATGTGACAGCCTTATGAATGAGCCGTTTCCGACCTTCCCGTCTACAATCCCGAATTTACAAATGACATTTCAAAATGGCGGCGGATTTCGTGTTTGGAAGATCGTCTGCAATGATACCTTGATACCTCTTGATACCTCAGAGGACAGAGAAAATAAATGACCAGAGAAGTAGGCAAATACGTATTCTATCCAAACGAGCACAACACGGTAGGTATTATTGCTTTTTTATTGGCGCAAATCCACCCGCTGTTACCCAGGTCGGGAGGCAAAAATTTTGCGATAGGAAATTTCGGTTCAACAGCTGAACCCTGCGTTGTCAATATCACAAAATTAAATGTCAGCAGGGTTCAGCTTGTTGAACTAGG
>JAVTVY010040205.1:0-17766 GCA_036873755.1 Hanleya hanleyi
ACAATGATATATAGAACAAAACAGAACATTAGAAGACATGTCCGTTGAGGCAGTATTGCCTGACAAGTCCAGACTTGATAAATACATGATTAATTTTTACAGACTGTCTGACATCTTCTTTTTCAGTCGATGCATGCATAAAAGAAATAATTAATTGTTTCAATTCTACAGTTCATATATCAATAAAGGTATTATTAGCAGTGAAATTCACATTTGAACTTCCGAATGAAGTACTGTTCCTTTGTCTGTCGCCTGACTGTATCATCGGATTTCATTTTATAAAACGGAAAAATACTAAATTTCGTTTCACATTCACTAGCACATTCTGCAATATGTTTGCTAACCTTAAGATGCCTTAATGAAGGTGTGTTGATCTGTTGTCGATGGACTCTTACTCTATTTCTGAGCACATCCCCCGTTTCGCCAATGTATGTTTTGTCACATCCATTGCATGCAATAACATACAGTAAATTTTGTGAATTGCAGCTCATACTGCTATTAACATTGAAATATATATATGCATGACCTACCTATGTTAATGGAGGTTCTGTTAATAAACGTATGTAATATATACTCATGAGTTTAGTGTTTCGATTTCATTCTCATCCCGCAACTGATTTACGCATTTTCCAGTGGACGTCATGCTGGCTAAATATGTGCATTAAGCACTACCCAGCTGGGCTTAAATCGTATCCGCAATTTAATACAGTTAAACACTCCAATCGATAAGAGCTTGGAGGGATTCTAGCGTACAAGGCATTTAACCCAGGCACCATAATTAGCCAATCAACCAACGCAGATTCAGCCAATCAGGAACGCGCAGCTATAACCTATCAACGATAACTCCTTTGTCTCCGTCCACCTATCAAATGTTACCGGATTAGGCCAGACGTTAACATACTGAGAATATACAGTCAGTTATTCCTGGGACCTTGATTGAGAAGATTAGTATCCTGATAGACTACAACAAACGCCGTATACCAACTGATTCTTGCTAACTCATTAGAGACAGAATGAAAACAAGACGCTTCTCTAGTAAACAGAGAAAACGCTACAAGAAGTCCTGCGACCTTGATTGAGAAGATTAGTATCATGATAGACTACAACAAACGCCGTATATCAACTGATTCGTTCTAACTCATTAGAGACAGAATGAAAACAAGACGCTTCTCTGGTAAACAGAGAAAACGCTACAAGAAGTCCAGCGACCTTGATTGAGAAGATTAGTACCATGATAGACTACAACAAACGCCGTATATCAACTGATTCGTTCTAACTCATTAGAGACAGAATGAAAACAAGACGCTTCTCTGGTAAACAGAGAAAACGCTACAAGAAGTCCAGCGACCTTGATTGAGAAGATTAGTATCATGATAGACTACAACAAACGCCGTATATCAACTGATTCGTTCTAACTCATTAGAGACATAATGAAAACAAGACGCTTCTCTAGTAAAGAGAGAAAACGCTACAAGAAGCAGAGACATATTAATTATGTCAATACATGTCTACGTAAATCTCACCTCTCGAGACTGGCAATAGCCAAGACATATATTAGAAATACTAGTATCTCAAGTCTGATGTTAACAGATAATGGTATTTTTCTGCTACCCCGGGGATTATCATTCATTCCGACGATTACCATAAGAGAACGTGATATTGGAACAGATTTCGGGTTATATTCCCGAAAGATTTCGAAACACTGGCTCTGAGGTACATTAGTACACATCTATGAAGATGCGCTAGCATACTCATATATACGTAGAACTCGGGCTACTGTAGGGTCAGGACACACCGAGAAAGTGGGTGTGTATATGAACATCATTTCATACAACTTGGGTCAGAACACCCCGAGAAAGTGGGTGTGTATATGAACATCTCTTCACACACAGATTGAGAGTGAACTATGATATCAGGGAGGGCTAACATGAAAAGACCAATGTAAATGTGCTTTTTGTGATTTCCTTAATAGAATATATCATACATATATTTTGTGTTAATGTTCTTATTGTGTACCTCAACCAAGAGCCATTACTGAGTGGTACGAACACCACTAATTCTCACTAAAAAGGTGCAAATTAACACCTATTGAAGGTGTAATTCTCACGAAATGGGTGTGTTTTAACACCCTTGGAAGATGGAATCGTCTCCAGAAGGTGTATTTTAGCACCTCTAGAAGGTTTAATTTTGGCCAAAAGGTGTAAATAAACACCCAATAGGGCATAATCTCGATCAAAAGGTGTAAATTAACACCAATGAAAGGTGTAATTCTTACCAGTAAGGTGTGATTTAGCACCCCTGGAAGATGGAATGATCACCAGAAGGTGTATTTTAGCACCCCTAGATGATTCAAATTTGCCCAAAAGGTGTGAAAGAACACCCAAAGAAGGTGTAATTCTGTTGAAAAGGTGTAAATTAACACCACTGAAAGGTTTAATTGTGGTCAAAAGGTGTAAATAAACACCCATGGGATGCTGGGTTCCCCCAAAAATATGCTTATAAATTTGTCTGGAAGGTGCAAATTTTATTCAGAAGGTGTGAATGAACACACATGGAAGGTGTAATGTGAGCAAAAAAGGTGTAACTTAACACCTTTTCGAGAAGGTGTAAATTTACACCTTTCGGAGAAGGTGTTAATTCGCACCCAAAAGGGTGTTAGCCCTGAGACAAGCCGTTTACACCCCGTAGTGGTGTAATTTATACCTTCTGGGCTAAGTGTGTAGTCACGGTCTATCAAATCCGTGCCAAGAAGGATATCTTAAGCCATAGCGATTACGAGCCGGGTGATACGGAAACATTCCGGAGCGCATTCGTGACCTCATGACCTTTTCGAAAATGCTCATATTTGAGGGGATTAGGCGCCACGTATTGTGTTGTATATTTCATCCCCTCCGATTGTTTTGAATTCACATGTTTCGTATCCGTCGTTGTTTTGACTTGAGAGGCGCCCCCATGTGATTTCACTCCGAAACATCGAATGGGGTTTCCTCCAGCTTTCTTCATATGCATTCGATATATACCGAGAATCACACGAAGGTTTCGTATCGTCCCAAAATGCCGCCTGTTCATTGGCTGTTATTTTAAACTGTCAGTTCTAGTAATATCTTTCCAAACCTAATCTGCCTGCAGGGCCTGATACGGAGGTACGGAGTATACAGACCTGCATTGTGAAGGATGAATATATTGAAAAACCGTTCACAAAATTACCTGATTATCAGCAGAATAGTTGAAAACTTATTAAGCATTTCCACTCCATTAACGTATTGAAAGCAGATGAAATAAATGGTCTATAAGGCAAAAAGGAAAAAATATCCTCTTCCAAAGTACACTAGAGTGCTCTTGACATTTTTAGCCCACCATCACCAGATGGTGGGCTGTTCAAATCGCTTTTTGTCCGTGGTCCGTCGTCCGTCCGTCGTCCGTCGTCCGTCCATCGTCCGTCCGTCCGTCGTCCGTCCGTAAACAATTTCTTGTTATCGCGATTTCTCAGGAACTACTGCATGGATCTTTCTCAGATTTGGTACACAGGTTCCCCTTGGGATCTAGTTGTGCAAGATACCTTTTCTGGTCCGATTCGAAAATCCAATATGCCACCAGGCAGCCATCTTGGATTTCCCCATGAAACCTTGTTATCGCGATTTCTCAGGAACTACTGCATGGATCTTTCTTAAATTTGGTACACAGGTTCCCCTTGGGGTCTACTTGTGCAAGAAACCCTTTTTGGTCCGATTCGAAAATCCAATATGGCCACCAGGCAGCCATCTTGGATTTCCCCATGAAACCTTGTTATCGCGATTTCTCAGGAACTACTGCATGGATCTTTTCTCAAATTTGGTACCAGGTTCCCCTTGGGGTCTAGTTGTGCAAGATACCTTTTTTGGTCCGATTCGAAAAACCAATATGGCCACCAGGCAGCCATCTTGGATTTCCCCATGAAACCTTGTTATCGTGATTTCTCAGAAACTACTGCATGGATCTTTCTCAAATTTGGTACACAGATTCCTTGGGGTCCTAGTTGTGCAAGAAACCTTTTCTGGTCCGATTCGAAAATCCAATATGGCCACCAGGCAGCCATCTTGGATTTCCCCATGAAACCTTGTTATCGCGATTTCTCAGGAACTACTGCATAGATCTTTCTCAAATTTGGTACACAGATTCCTTGGGGTCTAGTTGTGCAAAAACCTTTTTGGTCCGATTCCGAAAATCAATATGGCCACCAGGCAGCCATCTTCGATATCCCCATGAAACCTTGTTATCGCGATTTCTCCGGAACTACTGCATGGATCTTTCTCAAATTTGGTACATAGGTTCCCCTTGGGGTCTAGTTGTGCAAGAAACCTTTTTTGGTCCGATTCGAAAAACCAATATGGCCACCAGGCAGCCATCTTGGATTTCCCCATGAAACCTTGTTATCGCGATTTCTCAGGAACTACTGCATGGATCTTTCCCAAATTTGGTACACAGGTTCCCCTTGGGGTCTAGTTGTGCAGGAAACCTTTTTTGGTCCGATTCGAAAATCCAATATGGCCACCAGGCAGCCATCTTGGATTTCCCCATGAAACCTTGTTATCCCGATTTCTCAGGAACTACTGCATGGATCTTTCTCAATTTTAGTACACAGGTTCCCCTTAGGGTCTCGATATGCAAGATGCCTTTTTCGGTCCGAATCAAAAATCCAATATGGTCACCAGGCGGCCATCTTAGACTGCCCCATGAAATTTTGTTATCATGATTTCTCAGGAAGTACAGCCTGGATCTTTCTCAAATTTGATACACAGGTTCAATTGTGCAAGAAACCTTTTTTGGTCCGATTCGAAAATCCAATATGGCCACCAGGCAGCCATCTTGGATTTCCCCATGAAACCTTGTTATCGCGATTTCTCAGGAACTACTGCATGGATCTTTCTCAAATTTGGTACGCAGGTTCCCCTTGGGGTCTAGTTGTGCAAGAAACCTTTTTTGGTCCGATTCGAAAATCCAATATGGCCACCAGGCAGCCATCTTGGATTTCCCCATGAAACCTTGTTATCGCGATTTCTCAGGAACTACTGCATGGATCTTTCTCAAATTTGGTACACAGGTTCCCCTTGGGGTCTAGTTGTGCAAGAAACCTTTTTTGGTCCGATTCGAAAATCCAATATGGCCACCAGGCAGCCATCTTGGATTTCCCCATGAAACCTTGTTATCGCGATTTCTCAGGAACTACTGCATGGCTCTTTCTCAAATTTGGTACGCAGGTTCCCCTTAGGGTCTAGTTGTGCAAGAAACCTTTTTTGGTCCGATTCGAAAATCCAATATGGCCACCAGGCAGCCATCTTGGATTTCCCCATGAAACCTTATCGCGATTTCTCAGGAACTGCTGCATGGATCTTTCTCAAATTTGGTACACAGGTTCCCCTTGGGGTCTAGTTGTGCAAGAAACCTTTTTTGGTCCGATTCGAAAATCCAATATGGCCACCAGGCAGCCATCTTGGATTTCCCCATGAAACCTTGTTATCGCGATTTCTCAGGAACTACTGCATGGATCTTTCTCAAATTTGGTACACAGGTTCCCCTTGGGGTCTAGTTGTGCAAGAAACCTTTTCTGGTCCGATTCGAAAATCCAATATGGCCACCAGGCAGCCATCTTGGATTTCCCCATGAAACCTTGTTATCGCGATTTCTCATGAACTACTGCATGGATCTTTCTCAAATTTGGTACACAGGTTCCCCTTGGGGTCTAGTTGTGCAAGAAACCTTTTTTGGTCCGATTCGAAAATCCAATATGGCCACCAGGCAGCCATCTTGGATTTCCCCATGAAACCTTGTTATCGCGATTTCTCAGGAACTACTGCATGGATCTTTCCCAAATTTGGTACACAGGTTCCCCTTGTGGTCTAGTTGTGCAAGAAACCTTTTTTGGTCCGATTCGAAAATCCAATATGGCCACCCATCTTGGATTTCCCCATGAAATCTTGTTATCCCGATTTCTCAGGAACTACTGCATGGATCTTTCTCAATTTTGGTACACAGGTTCCCCTTAGGGTCTCGATATGCAAGATGCCTTTTTCGGTCCGAATCAAAAATCCAATATGGTCACCAGGCGGCCATCTTAGACTTCCGCATGAAATTCTGTTATCAGGATTTCTCAGGAAGTACAGCCTGGATCTTTCTCAAACTTGATACACAGGTTCAATTGTGCAAGATACCTTTTCTGGTCCGATTCCAAAATCCAATATGTCCATCAGACGGCCATCTTGGATTTCCCCATGAAACTTATTGCGATTTCTCAGGAACTACTGCATGGATCTTTGTTAAATTTGGTACACGGGTTCCCCTTATGGTCTAGTTGTGCAAGATGCCTTTTTCGGTCCGAATCCAAAATCCAATTTGGCCACAAGGCGGCCATCTTGAATTTCCCCTTGAAACATTGTTACCTTGAGTTCTCAGGAAATATTTCATGGATCTTTCTGAAGTTAGGTACACAGGTCTCACATGGGGCCTAGTAGTGCAAGATACCTTTTTTGGTCCGATTCGAAAATCCAAGTTACGCTTCAAATTAATTCGGTATTCTCGAGTTGTGACGTTTGTAAACAAAATTACAAATCAATCGTTTGTTGTTAGTAACAATGGACAAAAAGATCCTCTAGTCATTAGCTTACAATTATCGGACAATGGTGGGCGCCAAGATCCTTCAGGATCTCTCGTTTAGTTTATCTCTTGTGTGAAGTTTCAATATCCTCCAATCGTCTCCGAAATATCGCCATAAACGTCTCGGATATATTATCTGGGACAGACAGTAGTTGTGCAGTAACCAGCACTAGTGAAAATGGCAACTGGTCACGAAATGCTTGGTTCCGCAAATTTGGATTCTTTGGATTCTCGCAAACTAAACCAGAGAGAATCCAACTGGATTCTCGCAAAATTTTGCGAAATTCTACCCCTGATATGCAGCAGTCTCCTCGCACCGGTTACTGGTAAGATTTCCAAACCCAACCTCATAACTAGGCGCCTACTTGCTGAAGTGTCTAACATTCGTGTGTAAGGTTTGTGTTTCAAGGGACATGTAAACGTGGTTCAAATTGAATACCAAACTGCCAACAGTGGTTTGAAGAACTTGCGTATCAGCCCAGTGAGTAGGTTGGCTTAGCACGTGCACGACTGCCCATCGTTCAATCAGAAATAAACGTGCGATATCTCAGACTGGCCAGTGCTGCCGGGGCGAGTGGGTTGGCCATCCCTGCCAGAATTCGTCATTTAGAGGCTGCCTCTAAATAATATATACCATGGTATAAAATGCCATGCCTGCCATAATTCGTATTTAGAGGCTGCCTCTAATTATTTTGTACCATGGTATAAAATGCCGAGCCTGCCACAATCCCTATTTAGAGGATGCCTGTAAATCGCCAAGCCTGCCATAGTTCGTATTTAGAGGCTGCCTCTAATTATGTTGTACCATGGTACACGCTTAAAACTAAAGTGTTGAAACTTACTCGTAAAGTGTTAAAATAACCCTTTAAGTGTGTCCACAGGGACTGCTCTTTAAGTGTTGTCCCTGTCGACACACTTAAAGGATTATTTCAACACTTTACGAGTAAGTTTCAACACTTTAGTTTAAGCGTGTATAAAATCGCCAAGCCTGCCATAATTCCTATTTAGAGGATGCCTCTAATTCATTTTAGCCGTAAGTCGTAAATTTTCGCCTTCTTATTACTTCCACCAATGATATGCGCTTTCACAAATTTGGTTAGATATCTCTACGCTTGTTACAAGTTTACTCATTGGTCAAATTTAATATTCTTGATAAGACATCGAGTTGTTTATGACTTACGGCTAAAATGAATTAGAGGCATCCTCTAAATAGGAATTATGGCAGGCTTGGCGATTTTATACCAAGGTACAAAATAATTAGAGGCAGCCTCTAAATACGAATTATGGCAGGCTCGGCATTTTATACCATGGTATATATTATTTACAGGCAGCCTCTAAATGACGAATTCTGGCAGGGATGGCCAACCATAAGTGCGTGCACTTTTCCTATCATTTTGTCCACGTGTGTATCTCGTTTCACTCTCGTTTTCTTTGAAGTAGCAGGAACACAACTGGGCTGGGCGGTGCTTAGTTGGTTTCGTCGTGATATAGCTGAAATATTGTTGAAAGCGACGTTAAATTCTATTCACTCACTCACTCTTCACTCTCGTTCAATCTCACTCTGGGTTATGAAGACCCCAATTTTCAACACTTGATTTGCGCATGATTCACTTAGAGGCTAAACTGATGAATAAATAAAACAAACTTCACCGACATGCTTCAGGGACACTATTTGATGAGCCACATCGACTGTACATGTCTGGCAACATCTCCAATTCCAAAGCTATGCGAAGATGGTAAACCAGGGGAATACCATCTAGACGTAACGCTATGAAACTTCGTGCAAAAGGTTCGACGATATTTCACGAGATCCCATAATAAGCCAATCACAACCATTTCAACCTTTTCTTTCTGAAAATGATTGACGTTTACTTCACGGAGATTAACATCTTCGCACGGCACAATCTTTTGATATTTTCTACCCCTAACAAAGTCCGACTTATCGGTGGGAGTAAACTCTTTGATGTCCACGGACCCGGTCTAGAAATGATGCCATATTTGGAAATTGTTTCAGGGTAATGTTTTTATATTAGACCACGAGCTACCGTGTGTAATTACTGTGGGCGTGATTTGGAAATATTTACAACCAGCTATCCATCTGATTGGCTAACAATAATAGTTTCAACTTGCACGGGATTTATATAGGGCTGAATTCAGATATAATATTCCGTGATATTATATCCGAGTTTACTGAGATTGTGCGAAGCTATGTCCTGTCGAAAACGAAACCAGAACAAGTTCAACGATTCCTAATTTTTATTTCGGAGAACAGGCTGACTATAACCTTTCCAGTCAGTATTTTAATCCAAAGAGAATTGTGCCTTGGTTACACGGGCAGTTAAGGGCTTTGCATACCAGAGCAAAGTGAACTGAAAATTTTGATATAGTGATGTCATCATTGCTAAATATCTCCTAAATGGCTAACAGCATGTGGATGAAAATTTCGCACATGACAGTTTAGTTTGTATTGGTTATTTCAACGCAAGGAGAAGTGAAATTGATGCACATTTCACACAGTCATAGCTCTTGCAACTTACCGTTTAGCAGTGTCAAGATGTAGAGTTACACTGTAGGCACAGGAAATTGGGAAATCTCGTGCAACTTCTCTTCAATGACACACAACACCAAACTACAGAGAAAAATGGGAGGGGGCATAAGGAAAGGCAGAAAATCGGAAAACTGCAGACAGGAAATGAGCAGTTTTGGCTGCCATGATGGCTTGCTCTTTAACTTTCCGCTTGGCATTATGGGACGTTCATGGTGCACGTTACAAATGACTGCGTTGTTTACAAAATTAGAAATGACATAAGATAAAAATTATGACCTTACGGGTATTGACAACTAAACAGACCGCTAGATTGTTACTTATATTAGTTAAAATACTTCCTGTAAACGGAACAACAGTGGATTCCATGCTCAAATATTCTACTCTGACAACGAGAAATTTCACACCAACTTCCCAAAAGTCCCGCCTTCTCTCCAGGCAAAGTACATTGTGTATAGACCTACGCCAGAATTTCAGATATGATTTACTGTTACAAACAATAATCAGTGATGATATATCCTGCCTTATGTTTCTTGATCAGTAATCATAATTAAAAATGCATCATATGTTAGCTGATAAATCGCGTTGAATTATGGAACTATTTTTTCTGTATAGCGAAGCACTCACATTTAACATGAATGAGCCATCGGCGCGATGCTTTCGATGGATCTGCAAGTGAACCTACATGTCCCCAGTTCCCAAGTCCGGTTGACACTTTTATCAGCTATCTGAAATATAACCCAATCTTCATTGTTGATTGCACAACACCTTTCCGTCTCTTATTATATATCAATTTTCACAATGGTCCCACCCTCCCACTTTACAGAAGGTCCATTTGTTTTTTGTACACTTCAATATCTTGGAAATGAGGGACATGGAGGTTCTACCTATCTACTTCACTCTTCTTCTTTGGAGATAAATTCCAGTACATTTCCTCTTGTTTTCGAGAACTCGATGTATGTTTTATCCAACAACTTGGGCTTTAAAGGTTATGTATTGTAATTTAACGTCTCAGATATCGTAGTTTTGATGGACTACCCGTCGTCATCATCATTTTGTATGCCAAACCATTTTGGAATGACTGTTCACGTTGTAGAAAGCGATGCATGGATGGCCAATGTTCATGATGTGAACAACAACAACGCTCCATGTGCTCCATTCTTATGTAAAGTGGGGGAGTGGTGTAACAGTCAGTCACCTGGTAACCTTTAAAATTAACCCCCAAGTTGAACAACCTCATGTAGTCTGCTTGTATGCATAATGTTATCCGTACCCAAGGGTTAAATTTTCCTTGTGAATATTCAACACAATCGAAAAAAAGGTCCCCAAGAAAATGGCATTGCAAATTTTCAATTTGTACTCATTTCCTGTCTGCAGTTTTCCGATTTTCTGCCTTTCCTTATGCCCCCTCCCGTTTTTCTCTGTTGTTTGGTGTTGTGTGTCATTGAAGAGAAGTTGCACGAGATTTCCCAATTTCCTGTGCCTACAGTGTAACTCTACATCTTGACACTGCTAAACGGTAAGTTGCAAGAGCTATGTCTGTGTGAAATGTGCATCAATTTCACTTCTCCTTGCGTTGAAATAACCAATACAAACTAAACTGTCATGTGCGAAATTTTCATCCACATGCTGTTAGCCATTTAGGAGATATTTAGCAATGATGACATCACTATATCAAAATTTTCAGTTCACTTTGCTCTGGTATGCAAAGCCCTTAACATGGACGTTGCGCTTACTGTTTGTCCGCAGATTTGACCGTAACTGTGTTTGACTTCCAAAGTACGGAACAGGTTGCGCCTATAGGCTACTCTGGGAACACAATGGACTTGAAAATTAATGCAAACGCCAAAGATTAGCAAAGCATATGGTGAACTTTGACGAATAAAACCAAAAATGGCATATTGCAACAACACATATGACACATTTTGGCATCTTGAATAATCTTCTGGGATTGGAGCCACGGCATCATTATTTTATTTTACTTTTTTAATTTTTTTAATTAAGGGAGTAGATCATGATTATTTCCATGTAATTATGGGGCAATGACAATGCCATTTATGGAGTTCTTCAAAACGGGCTGAATTTCATACAAAATTTGGCTAGACACCTCAAAATTGGATAAAAATAAAGCATCGATATCTGCCACAACAATTCAAACCATTTATGTGTATAGCTGTTCCAAAAGGAGTGAGTGAATAGAATTTAACGTCACTTTCAACAATATTTCAGCTATATCACGACGAAGCAAGTAAGCACCACCCAAAACCTAAAACATCGAGGACAGCGCACAAGACACAGACAGGCCGCTAATACATGGTGCAATAAAGACAAGTGATATTACAGTGCTAGACATCACATTGTTCCTGTTGCTTCTCGGCAAAATGCATTGAAGCAACAGGAACTTGAACCCATCCAACCACCCGCTCCAAAGGGAGTAGGACTGGAGCCTACTATGGAAAAAAATTTGGGCCTTTCAGATTCAATGAGTGGATAGCAAAAGGGTCTCCATGGACAGGAGATTATGCATGTGATTGTCATGAATACATCCGTATTCACTTCCAACAGAAGGCTACCTTATCAATACCTTATACGGTAGATATGAACCTCCAGGGACATTTCCCATCTCCACCCCCAATCCCCCTTCCCCCATTCGACATCCGGCCAAAAAGACCTTGTTCAGTTTCCGTTTAAAAATTATTTTCAATCCATTCATTCTTGTTCTCAACTTATTTCGTCTCACCGACTTCACGGTCAACACCTTAAAAATATATGTAAATGAACTTTACACAAAAGCATCATGGCCACCATGGGATGCATGGCTCAGAGAGATTGCCATTTTCAAAATCATATTCTTGATAAATGACACGGGTTATCAACCTAAAAATTCGACCAAAAAGGTCCATGTCCCCTGCCAGCTGGTCATAGCCTGACAAGTTCTGCCAGCTTGTCATAGCCTGACAAGTTATTACTGAAGGTGATAGTTTAGAAATGATCGTGATCTACGCCCTTAAGGGTCGGTTAGAATTGTAGTGCGACATTGTTGTTTTTGTAAGAAATTGCATCACTTTTCAAACTTGAAAATACTAAATCATATCTGCTCAAACTTCGCAAACATTTAATTGAGTATTAGTAGATGAAATATTGATGCCAACCCGGTGTCAACTTCAATCTGTTTGAGAAATTTTCACAAGTTTTGAAATCAGAGAAAAAAGCACTTCACAAATGTTTAACATTTTTATGCCCCCCCCCCCCCTCCTCTCTAATTAGAGCATACGTTGAGGGGGGCGGGGGGCATATAGCGATCGCTTTGTCCATCTGTCCATCCGTCTGTCCGGACGAATTTCGCTTCCGCGCAATATCTTGGTTAATATTTGATCGACAGGATTGAAACTTGCATGAAATGTGGCCAGTGCCTCGTAGTTGTGCAGTGTAAAGTTTTTCTGAGTTTCGTTTTTTTTTTTAAAGAGCTATGGCCCTTTATTCCTGAAATCTCCGTGAATTGGGACTTGTCCGAGCTGGATCTTGGTTAATATTGTATGGACAATTTTGAAGTTTGCATGATATTTGGCCAATGCTTTGTAGTTGTGCAGCATGAAGTTTCTCCGTGTTTCACATATATTTCAAGAGTTAAATAAACAAACAAATTGCTTATGGATAACAACTTCTAGTTTATTCAGGACGACGTTTCGATACAGGTACTGGTATCGTTCTCAAGTCAATGAGACTTGAGAACGATACTAGTTCCTGTATCGAAACGTCGTCCTGAATAAACTAGAAGTTGTTATCCATAAGCAATTTGTTTATTTATCTACTTCCCAACTTCTAAATGCCCCTTAAGGAAACCATTTCAAGAGTTATGGTCCTTTTGTTCTTGAAATGTTTGTTAATTGGGACTTGTTTGGGCTGGATCTCGTTTATTATGGACATTTATGAAATTTGCAATTTGCATGATAACTACCCAATAGTTATGCAGCATGAAGTTTCTCTGCATTTCGGTTATATTTTCAAGAGTTATGACCCTTGGTTCCTCAAACCCGACTGACTGGGAAATATATTTGTCCACGTTGGATCTCGGTAAATACAGAACAGAACAATGGCCGGGCAGTGTTGGACTAAAGCGGAATGGGGGGCATACAATTAAGCAATCAGAGGTTATTTCCTGCGTGTATTATTCAAATATTGACCGGCTAATTGCACCAGGGCAACCCAAATTAAGTGTTAAATTTGACGTTCCTGTGATTTATTTCCGAGATACAGGATCTTTTTTAGCAGGACACCAACCCGTATCTACAGCAACGGCGTTGTAATGCATGCAGTGGACCCTTAAATTTATGAAAAAATATATTGCAGCGCCGTGCAACCAGTCTTGGCCGAAAATTGGGCCACCTCCCAGATTCAAGATCAACGTGTACTCGCCAGTGCAATACAGCCAAGTCAGCAGGTCGATGTATTTGAATAAAATACCCAGAATAATAGATCCCTTTATAAGCCCATGGGCCTAGTTTTTCATGAGTATGCCTCAAAACCATGGTTATTCCCTATGTTTTCTGGGTTATCAAATGAAGCAGGTGTCTGTCCACTTAACACTGTCTATAGCTCAAAAATGCACACGAACCTATAGTTTTTTTCTTTGTGTTTCCTCATAATACACAATCGTGAATGCAACACATTAAAAAAGTTAATTACTTTGATTCACCACCAGCGGACATCCTTAAGGTTACAGAATTCTGATGGTATTTATTCGAAGACAAACACCGTTCTAGTAGTGGTAAATAATATCGATTTATTCCACCGCCAAAGAACTGATGTGATGCGATCTACAGTGGTAAGCAACATGACCTATAAATAACAGATGGTGATGAAATAATCAAGCTATATTACAATGGAATTATGATCAACAAATAAATAGCACTGAACATTGTGGTCAAGACGCCAAGCAGCCGTTGGAACTACTTTCAGCGCGCACGAATATCGCAGTTGAATCAGATTTTCAGGAAGCTCATGGCATTGTCCAAACTTCAGGTGGAAGATTGTCATTCCGAACAACAGTCGTGTATGGTCCGATGACTTGTATGGATTCTGCCGAACTTCACGACTTTGATTTCCGGCCTCCTTTCTTTGCAGCTGCCTGAAATATCGAAGACGACAATGAGAAGGATTTCAAGTTAAGGTGCCGAAAAGCGTATGCCCAAAGAAAGTGACATGTGCAGTTCATTTAATTTCTGGATTGTGTAAATGTTAAATATTGAGCGTGCAAGCTTCTCACCCAACAATAAAGTTTAAACTTTATAATTAGGGGTGTCCCGTTTGGTGGATCTGAATTAAACGCAGTATGGAGTAAAAAATAATTAATAAGGTTGCTATGCAAATATTGGCGAGGGCGGTTATTTTAGTTTAACAGCGGACAATGAATTTTAAGCCATTTCTCAAATTTTCATGTAGAAGTAGAGTGAAATTTGGTAATTTTTTTAAATTCTTCAACTAAAACGAATGACCCTTACCAGTACTTGTATCGTAACATTTTTTATGCTTATTTGTAGGCTTATTTATTGTTTGTGGGCATTTTGGGCCCATTCTTGGCAACACAGCTAAATTATCATATTTGTGTAGATCAATTATTTCGATGTTGCCATTTTCCCATAAAGCTCTAGGATGGCCATTTTTTATTTCGTTTTCAGGGTCAATACATCATCCATAGCAGCGCCATGGGCTTCTTGCACGATCGACCATCTTGAACTTCAAAATGGTCCCACTAGAGACCCATCTCTAAACATTTCCTCCCCAAAACGAGAAAAACCTAATT
The DNA here is from genome assembly GCA_036873755.1 of Hanleya hanleyi. Lineage (NCBI taxonomy): Eukaryota > Metazoa > Mollusca > Polyplacophora > Lepidopleurida > Hanleyidae > Hanleya > Hanleya hanleyi. Next base: position 14,979 of record JAVTVY010040205.1, read on the forward strand.
CACGTTGAATGCTTGAGATGACGACACCATACATCACAGGATAGCCGCCATCCAAATCCAATTTCAATTGTCCTGAAACCTGACGACGTAGGCCCCCAACATCCACGACAATAAAATCCGACTAAAATGCCTTAATGCAACGCAGGCTCCCAACATCCATGACAATTTAATCCAATTTCAACTGTATGGCGGAGTGAGAGTGAGCGAGATTTAACTTCGCCTTCAGCAATATTTCAGCTGTGCAGGGACGGTCAGATAAACGATCTAAATACGTCAACAATCTAAGTTTAAATACGAAGCTGCGCATCTGAAAACCCCTCGGCTCTGGGCGCCAGCCATTCATAATGTATTCAATTTAAAAGAAGATTTCAGGAACACCAAGCAGTCAAGTAACAAATATACAGATTATGAAAAATTTTGCCATTAGAAATGGCCTCCAACGTTTCCGTCCAATCAGAGAAACCGGTATTCATTAGATAAGTCTGTTGATGCATCGACGATGTATACCAAATTTTACATCAAACATTTGAAAATTATCTGAGATAGAGATCCCTAATGATTTCGCATAAATTAAAGATGGCCGCCCATCCTTCCCACCACTCAGAGAAACTGATGTGGTTATTCATTGCAAGTCTCTTGATACATAGATTCTGTATACCAAGTTTCATATAGAGCACTGAAATGGAATCAAAGATAAACATCATTAAATATTTTGCATAAATTAAAGATGGCCACCAAGGTTTCCGCCCAAGCAGAAAAACCAGAACTGTCTATTGATACATCGATGATGTATACCAAATTTTACATTGAGCACTTGAACCGTATCAGAGATATAGATCATTAATGATTTCGCATAAATTAAAGATGACCGCCCATCCTTCCCGCCACTCAGAGGAACCGATGTGGTTATTCATTGCAAGTCTCTCGATACATCGATGCTGGATACCAAGTTTCATATAGAACACTGAAATGGTATCAAAGATATATATCATTGAAGATTTTGCATAAATTAAAGATGGCCGCCAAGGTTCCGCCCAATCAGAAACGCCAGAACTGTCATTTATCGTAAGTCTATTGATGCTTCGATGATATATACCAAATTTTACATCGAGCACTCGAACAGTATCAGAGATAGAGATCATTAATGATTTTGCATAAATTAAAGATGGCCGCCCATCCTTCCCGCCACTCAGAGGAACTGATGTGGCTATACATTGCAGATCTCTTGATACATCGATGCTGTATACCAAGTTTCGTATAGAACACTGAAATGGTATCAGAGATATATATCATTGAAGATTTTGCATAAATTAAAGATGGCCGCAAAGGTTTTCACCGAATCGGGGAAACTGGTTTGGTCATTCCTTTGAAGTTTCTTGATGCATCGATGATCTATACCAAGTTTCACACTGAACAGAGAAATGGTACCTAAGATACACAAGATTAATGATTTCGCATAAATTAAATATGGCCGCCAAAGTTTCCAACCAATCAGGTCCAGATTCAATAGGGTTCTGGGTCATGAGCATATGGATGTGCAGTGCAAGTTTGGGGGTGCCTAGGGTAAGTCGTTCTAAAGATATCTTGGTAACAAGAAAGCTGTGATGGTTTCGCATAAATTAAAGATGGCCGCCAAAGTTTCTAACCAATTAGGTCCAGATTCAATAGGGTTCTGGGTCACAAGCATACGGATGTGCACTGCAAGTTTGGTGTGCCTAGGGTAAGTCGTTCTGAAGATATCTTGGTAACGAGAAAGGTGTGACGGACGGACGGACAGACGTACATGACGACGACAATACCCTTCGGCCAAATTTTGGCCGAGGGGTAAAATCGTCAAAGAACTGGCATACATTTAAAATATATGTAACAAAGCAAGTGTTCTCAAATACCTTAAAATCAAATCTCTCACCCGACTAAAAAAAAAATACATTCTTTCCTCAGTGCGTCATGTAAGTTCAATTTGTTGCAAATCTATACCAACTGTGTATGAAGTATGCACCTTAATCAAGCAGCCGAACGCATTTGTTCTGAATCTGGTGCAAGGTAGCGCCACCATGGCCTCTTAATCCACCACTGTGAATGGACAGGTTTGTCCACCATTGAAGGTTTCAATATGGCCGGCATTCGAGGCCCAGTTTTTTCCATGTCGTGCACGGATCACGAGCTGTGGTTTTCTACTATTTCTTATTGGTGGACGTTTGAACTTTGTCAGATGCTCAACTGCATATATAAACCATCAATATCGAGGTCATTTTTGTCACCTGGGTGAACCGACCAACCACTAAACACCGACATCATCCATGGTTCCAATACTTAAATTTAAAGTTTTCTGAAATTTGATAAACCAGGACCCTGTCATGGCCATCACTATAATCTCGTCCCAAGTATGATCGGTATACACAGGTTTTACTGTACATCTAAACACAGATTCCCAATTACCACGATTGACACGGATTCACAATGGTCGGATTTCGATTATCGGAAAACAGTTATCTTGCGGCCTATGCCCCTTCAACAATTGTTATTTTGCCGTTTGTATCGAAGAAGCTGCTTTATCATGTTTATGTAAGTAGTTTCAGATATAGTCCAGTCAAATTGAGGTTTGACCCACCACAAATTGCAACAGAATTGTTTTTGCTGCAGTGCATTTCCGAAAGGTCTCTAGAATAACATACTAAAAGTCTACAAACAGATATGCATGGGAAATATATTAAATTTCAAGTTGAAATTTGAGGTATTTTTCGCGAAATTTCGGTGTTCACTCACTCACTTGCTCCTATAAGAAAAC
>JAVTVY010040206.1:0-17807 GCA_036873755.1 Hanleya hanleyi
TTCCAGTCAAACTCCCTGACAGCATTGGAGTAATTGAATATTTTGGTGGCTATAGATTTAGTATACTTATATCAAATGAAAGGAGGTTCTGTGAACTTAAAATAGTTTGGTACAGCGTTGCGTACCTCTGGATCATTCAGGATTCGAGGTAAATTAATAATGTCCAGTCCTTTATCTAAGTAGTTGAGTTTCAAGAAAAGCCGATCATGAGATGTTTCGATTATGTTCACTGGACGACACAACCGAAAATACGTTATATCTTGACATACTTTACTGATTTTTGGTGGTATATTTCCTGAAGACGCAGATTTTCGTATATCTCTGGCTATTCGATCTAAAGCTCTCAGAGGTAACGCATACAGAACTGTACGTAATATAAGCTATGTATACTATTGGGTGTGTTAGATAGACCCAAATAATTTAAAGTGATATGATCGCGAATCATCGAACTAGTAAACTTTCGCCAACCATGGCTGATGGGGTTTAAATAGCTGCGTAATGTTGGATATATTTGAACGGCGATTTGTAGCATTGCCGAACCCACTGACATCATTTAAACCAAACGGAAACACCGACCCAAGTTTTAGCATCCAGAATAATTCCCGCTCTCGGATTTTTCGCTCAAATCCAAAGGGAGAGTCATTGGTAGATGGATAGACGACGTCTATGATCTGAATACTAAAGTTATCCCAGCCATGGTCAGGTCCAGAAAAATGCTTACCTATGAGCAATTGTTTTTTCCTAACGGATTTTCTGTGACCGTTCACCCTAAGATGGAGTCTTTGGGTAGTCTTGCCAACATACTGTTGACCACACTTCTTACAGGAAACTAAATAAATACAGATTGTAGCAGAACAATTAAGATCAACATACGAGTTAACAGAATATGAGTTACCAGTTAGCGCGGAACTAAATGAAGCTAAAGTATTAAACAGTGGACACGTGAGACACCCACGATGTCCACACTTAGAAATCTTGAAATTAGTACATGTAGAATTCGGTGCTAAACAATCATCAAGCGTGATATTACAAGGTTGATGTGACCTTGCTTTATTTGGATTGAAAAAGGTCTTAGTGCATTTCGAACTGTTAGAGACTCAGCCGAGGTACCTGCACTAAGGTTCCCCGAATCTGTCTTACAATTATTTTCTTTTGTTACTTTCATTATTAGTGCCGGAATGAACCATCTTCAGTCACGTGGAATGGGCCGTTACAGACGACCACGCCCATGGAGGGACCTAGACGGCCGAAAACAACGATGGTCAAGGCCGCTACCTACGACGGTACCACGCCGTTGCGAGACTATTTGACTCACTTCGGTCATTGCGCCGTTATAAACGGGTGGACGTACCAGCAACAGGGCCAATACCTGGCTGTCGCTTTACGGGAGGTCAGCACAGCAAGTACTAACCAGCCTTAAGTCTGCACCGGGCAGTACCGACTACGACTGTTTAAAGGAAGCCTTGGAGAAGCGCTTCCGGACCTGGCTCAGGCGTTAATCCGCCTGACACAGCTGGCTTATCCTGATGCCGGAGACGTCATTCAAGATACTCTTGCTAAGGATCAGTTTCTGGACGCCGTTGGTGATGAGCTGGGATTTCAAATCTGGCAGACCCGACCCAAGAACTTGGATGCGGCAGTGCCTGCGGCCGTGGAAATAGAAGCATTCAGGAGATATCGTCGACATGAAACATGGGCTACAACCAGAGCTGTTTATGGTGAGAAAAAGATGGGAACGGAGACTCGGCAGCTGAAAGAAATGAATCGGTTATTGGAACAGCTTCAGCGAGACACTGAATCACCGCGACAGCAACGGCCACGACGATACCAGTCGAGATGGGGACATAGGCATGGCCGACAACGACCATACAGCAACCGAGATTGGACACCAAGGTGTTGGACGTGCGGCAAACACGATCATTATCGAGCGAATTGCCCCGAAGGCCGTAGACGAGATGGTTCCCGACCGCTGAATCAATCAAAAACGTCTTTGGCGGCACCCACGTTTCAACTGGTGGCGGACGATACGAGAGCTGGAGTCTGGATTCCATTATTCTCGAATGGACGACGGCTGAATTATGAATGACGGACCAGACGCTTGTAATTTCCTCACAGTAACAACCTTGGTGATCAGGTTTGCTTGAGAGGGCCTTTTGTCGTGAAAGAAGTCCTGACTGATGTGACATATCGCGTCGCAGACGAGGCTGATGGCATCGGTGTATTCCATCGTGATCTTTTAAAGCCCTTCTACACCAGAGAGACGTCGGATAGTGAGACCACGGAGTCTGCGGAGAAGGATGGTGACCGCGACGGTCTTTCCATATCTGGCGGAACATCCAACCACAGTGAGGTCTCCAGCACCTCGGCAGACCAGAAGTGGACGGAGAACTCGTCGGCCTTGGAGATTGGCAGATTACGAGGTTGGATTACCGCCGGATTCCACTGTTAAGGTCGAGTCCCTTTTTCCAGAAGAGCAGATGGCCTTGCCGGAGATGTGGAGTCCTCCACGAACGACTCGTGGACGTCGTGTCCAGCGACCGAGGCGATTTAATGACTACGTTTTAGCCTGTCACTGGAGAGGAGATGCACGACCGTACGGTCGGAGAAATACGGTTGATGACCGTGATCGTCGAGGAATGACCTGTGGTGCAGGTACCACTGTGGGCAACAACAACAGGATGGCCGACCCAGAGGCTCCACTGCCTCATATAACTGATTAACAGACTCCAGCAAGAGACAGCTGTGGCCTGCTGTGGACCTGATGTCCATCCGACGACGACTTGACCAGGAAGTCAAAGGGACCGTCGTCCTGTAATTTTGTTGTATATACGTTGTACATATGTTCTGTTCTGCACACCCGTGCGGCTGGTAACGTGACGAGAGCCATGACGAGGGCGTCATGTTCTTCGAAGGCGGGGGTAGTGTAACGAAAGTGCAGAATGCAAACGACCCCTTGGGTTCCCCTTTAAGAAATCACAACTAGTGTTTTGACACGTGACTACTGTGAAAGCTAAAGTTACATTGTGTTGACGTGTGCGTTTCACTTACCTGATGGAATTCAACGCTGTAATTTTCCTAGAATGAACTACAATAATCCTGGAGACAGTCAATGTATCGAAATCCCGGTGAAGTTGTCTCAAACGATTAGTTGGGACGGCGAAAGGAACCCTAGTAAAGCTCGCTTGTTTCGCTGTATATGACGTCATTCAGGAATCCGGAAGTCAGCATTGGGAATATGCAGATGAAGGACAGTGAACTTTGCGGTCGTCGTGTGAATTAACTAGAGAGAGTTGGAAGCTGAGATTTACCAGTTACGTCCGTTATGAATTATGGTTTGTTCCTCCATAGCCATATTTTTCCAGCGAAGTCCAGATAAACTGATCGGGGAAGTGTGGTAATATGACAATAAAGAGGGCGCTGGTATCGTCGACTTCTGTTTCTACCTTTATCTGCAGAAGAGCGTTCTGTTTCTGCCTTTATCCGCAGAAGAGCGGTAGCCCTATATGAGACAGACTCCTGCTGAAACGAAGCAGACCAGCAGAAACTCCGAGGTGAGAGGACACATAATTGTATCGGGGAGAAAAAAATCCAATACATTGTCGGACCGGAGAAGGGCCGTGATCAGGCCGCCGAATTCTTGCCGCCGCCGGGCCGGGACCAGGCCGCCGAATTGGAGAAGAGCCGCCGCCGAATTCCATAGCATCATAGCATACATTTACACACACTTACATTCATACGTCCGGGCTGCGTTTACTCTGCTCCTATCTCTACCTGACTCAACCGTATTGTACAGTTGTGCGGGTACAGCATTGGGAAATAGAGTATAGACACTTATCGTCAACGGTTATTTCTAACTCTACCTGACTCTCGTCTGTATTGCACAGACGTGCAGGTTTAGCTCCTGGAATTAACTAACGGCGTTAGTGTTGATAGCGTGGCCATACCTTAACCGCATCTCTACCTGTCTCGTCCGTAATGCACAGATGAGCGGATAAGGCACTGTGGTTGATGGTATCGATAAAGCTGTAGCCGGTAGGAGATGCTCGTCTCTGTGAAGAGGGTACAGCTAAACCGAATCAAACACAATTCCTACATAAACAATTATCCATGCACACACGTACTTAAATACACAATCTACGGGTTGAAATACATTCACGATAACACTCACAAGCTATAGGCTCAGGTCTAGAGCTTGATATATATACACATACCCAGTAAATCGTACCATAAACGATTATCCACTCATACCTCCATAAGCATACAGTCTCTCACAACCCTGTACATACGTTAAATAATTCACGGCCAATCATACTGTCCAATACAGTAGTATTAAAAGGGGGAATCCTTGACCAGATGCCCACCTAGACCAGGTGACCATACAGTAGTGGGAAAAGAAGATTACTAGACCAGGTGACCATACATTAATGGGGAAAGAGGGTTACTAGTCCAGGTGCCTACCCATCCACCGTGTGTTATCGATGTCTGATCCTATGTGGACCGTGTAGCCGTGAATTCTAGCCTTGATGATTTGTCCTTGGAGCCGGGCCGCGGAGTGAGTCGCCGTGAGCGGGGTCGCAGAAGCCTGGGGGTGTATTCCCACGAGGGGTGCCGTCTGCTGATGGGGTGAGCCGTGCAGTTGGTTAGTCCTGCGGTGTTACAGAGAGACGGGCCGGTGCCGTAGAAGCCTTTGTACTGTGATAGTACTGTCGTGCTCAGTCCGTTCTCATCCATTGACAGTTACCAACGCTTGGAGGGGCCAGGTCGTGTAAGACGAGACACGACGACGACGAGAAGTCAATATAGCCCGAGTGAAGAAGACCAGTGGAAGGAAGACACACGCCGGACTTAACTACCGGAGGGCCAGGTCGTGTAAGACGAAACACGACGAGGAGTCCATCTATACGGGAATGGACGAAGACCTGGGGAAGGAAGATAGAAGCTGGACCAAACCACGAGAGAACCGGTTGTGACCAGACTGTGGCTGTGACCAGGCCTGATCGCGATATAGCTAGGGATATATAATTTTGTATATATCTTTCTATTATATTGGACTTCGGTTAAAAATAACTATAAGAATACAGGTAAATCTAATTCATAGATCAGGGATCTTCTTTTCAGGGATTGTACACTGCAAAAAGTGGTTACATGTTTAACGTTTCATTTTGAGATGGGTAACATGTGAGATGATGCTTCATAATGCTACATGTTGCACCCTGTTTTCCCATGAAAACATGTCTCAAAGACGTGAGAATACAGCTATTTGAGGGTTGTGACATGTTTCAATCGTGTTGCTGTTTCACTAAAATGACCAGAATAGCTGTTTGAAACATCAAAGCCGAAAGACGTACAACCGAGTCGCAAAAGCGACATGTCTCAAGGAACACAGTATAAAAGACGGATAATGTTGTCTGGTGCATGGAAGTACTGGCTTCCAAAAATTTATTTCTGGTCTTTAGCGATCGCGAATATATCTGCTGGTATTGAGAATAACAGACCGACCAATTTAACTGAATTACTTGCATCGTAATATAACTCTTCCAGGCCATAGGGCATTTGACTGTTTGAGGCCTGCCAAGGCATGGGAAGAGACGCCTCCTCCCCACTAAATATTTTTTCACTCCTTGATTCTAAAGGCCCCCAAACTATACCCAGATACAATATGTTTATTGGGCTTATCTTGCTGTTAACTTCCCTGCTCTTATTTCAATCTGGCCACATAGAGAGGAATCCTGGACCAGATATTAATTCTGCTAAACATGATAACATGACAATTGCACATATCAACATTTGTGGCCTCAAAGATAAGCTCGATATCCTTTACGCCAATTTGTCTGAATTTGATATTTTAGCTATTACTGAAAGTCATTTAACATCTAACATTCCAAATGATAAACTATTGCTTTCTGGTTTCTACGAACCTATTCGCAATGACCGTGACCAGGCTTGGGGCGGCGTCTGTATATATGTGTCCAACAGAATTGTGGCTAAGCGGCGCCCTGAATACGAGACGAACAATGTTGAAATGATATGGGTGGAAATAATTGATAAACAAAATCTACTACTTTGCACCATTTATCGACCGCCTAAAACCCCAGTGGACCAATGGCAATACCTGTCGGATAATATTGAGAAGGTCATTGACTCTAATCCGAACAAGCATATTATTATACTTGGAGACTTGAACGAGGACCTGCTAGACCCTTCTCTTCATCATTTGTCAGACATTATTTCCTCTTTTGGTATGACTCAACTCATTTGTGAATCAACTCGGCCTGCTTCCGGTTCTCTTCTCGACCCAATAATTTGTAACATTCATACTCTTATTCAGGATTCCGGTGTCCTTCCAAATTTTTGCAGTGATCATTGTGCAACCTATGTTAAATTTTCATCCCATTACCCTAAACGTGACAAATATTACCGAACTGTCTGGCACTATGAGCGCGCAAATTGGGAATACTTTCGAAAACTGTTACTCGAATTCAATTGGGCCGAAACCAATAAGAGCGATATTGACGAGTGGTGCTCCCAAATCACGTCCGCACTTCTTTCTGCGGCTAAGCTTTCTATTCCTAACTTTTTTGTCTGTATAAAACCCAACGATAAACGATAGATAACTTCTGAGATCAAACATGAAATGCATCTTCGTGACAAACTATACAAACGTTCGAAGAGAACAAAATTAGAAAGTGATCATATTGTATATAAGGAAAAAAGAAATCACGTGAATACTCTTATTAAAACAGCGAAAACAGAAAACAAAGACAAAACAGCAGAAAAAATCAAATCTGGTAAGATCAGTTCGAAATACTGGTGGAAATTATGTAAATCATTCTTATCAAATTCTAACTCCAATTTTACTGAAATTCCTCCGCTTCTGAAGTCCGACGGCTCGTATGCTCATACCTCCGAAGATAAAGCAAAAGTTTTGAACGAGTATTTTGCCAAGATCTGCAGACTGAGTGACAACAATGCCGAACCTCCTGACTTGCCTCCCCCTAACCGCCCAACATTATCCCAAATTATAACCGACGAATCGACTGTGCTAGATATTTTAAGTAACTTAGACCTTAGTAAAGCTGTGGGTCCAGATGGAATCAGTCCTAGGCTACTGTATGAGTCTCGAGAAATTTTGAAGCCAGTTTTGACAGAGTTTTTCAATGCGTCGCTAGATCGTGGTACATTTCCTAAGGCATGGAAAACAGCAAATGTAACACCTGTCTTCAAACACGGCAATCATCATGAAGTCAATAACTATCGTCCTATTTCACTGTTAAGTTGCCTTAGTAAAGTAATGGAAAGAGTGGTCTTTCAAACAGTTTTTGATTTTCTGAAAGATGATATCTCTGAACTCCAGTATGGTTTTCTGCCTTCTAGGTCAACTGTGTCTCAACTTCTCGATATATATTTTGATATAGCCAAGGCCCTGGACGATGGCAAAGAAGTTCTGTTTATATTCTTCGATATCTCGAAAGCCTTCGACAGGGTTTGGCACAAAGGTCTATTGTCGAAGTTGAGACACCTTGGCATAGACGGCAGACTACTACAGTGGTTCCAGAGCTATTTAACCTCTAGAGCACAAAAAGTGGTACTGCAAGGTAAAATCTCAAGTGTGGTCCGTCTTGAAGCTGGAGTGCCCCAAGGATCTGTCTTGGGACCTTCACTTTTTCTATTATATATAAATGATCTACCAGATGGTATTCTTAGTAATATTCGACTTTTCGCAGATGACACCTGCCTATATGTTATTTCAGATAAATTATCCGATGACATAGTCACTATTAATCTTGACTTGGACCTACGGACCATGCAGGACTGGGCACGAACATGGCTCGTCGACTTTAATCCATTAAAGACAAAATCAGTTATCATTTCAAGGCGGCGACAACCGTCGGATGTTGTCCTTCGGTTTGCAAATAAAGAAATTAATAAATGTAATTCACATAAACACCTTGGGGTCACATTCAATCATCACGGTTCTTGGAATAATCACATTGATAATCTGGTTAACGCTGGCTTAAAAAAATTGTCAATATTCCGTGGTTTAAAATATATTTTAGATCGCAGATGCTTAGAAATCATGTACAAATCATTCCTAAGACCTAGTCTAGAATATGCTGACGTGGTTTGGGACAACATCACCGTCGACCAAATGAATCGCATTGAATCCATTCAGAAACAAGCATTGCGCATCATAACTGGCTTAACTGTAAGTGTTCCCACAAACATACTTTAAGAAGAAGCAGGATTTATATCCTTATCTGAACGTAGGAAAATGCACCGTCTAGTTGAGTTTCATAAAATAATAAATTCTAAGACGCTTGTTAATCTTAAAGCTAAAATTCCTCCACTGACAAGTTCTATGCATAAGTATCCTGTCCGATCTGCCACACAGCTGACTCCGTTTTATTGTCGTACAGAAACTTTCCGTAGGTCTTTTTTCCCTTCGCCGTAAATGATTGGAATGCAATGCCAAACGATTTTAAAACAGTTTCTGATTTTGCTCAATTTAAAAGTAAGCTACAAAAAGTATATTGCTCTCCGCGCCCACCAATTTGGTACTATCATGGTGATCGTCTGTATAACATTTTATTATGTAGATTACGTAACGGTTGCAGTTCTTTGAAAAGTGACCTGTTACAAAATCATATCAGCGATTGTTCTAAGTGCAACTGTGGCTATTCCGACGAATCTGCTGAACATTATTTGCTCGAATGCCCCGTGTACAAAACTGAACGGGAATTGTCAATGCAACAAATCCGATCTACTGGCTATAGTGGTAAGGTAAATAGTACACTCTTGTTATTTGGTAATTATGACCTTTCAGTTCCGGTAAATCTACAAATATGCCAAGCAGTCTGTAACTTCATTGCCATGACAAAAAGATTTTGAGTTAAGCATGAGTCCTTGTTCTTAAACCATAGTTCGCGGCCGGGCATGGCCTGGTTGGAGTATATGTGCGTTAAAGCCCCGACTCTTTCTCTTTCTCTCTTTCTCTCTTCTAGCTCATCTTTGATGAGGTTCTTAAGTTTGTTGTCTTACATCCTGATCATTTACGCTATATGTATTGCTATTATTTCTAGACTCTAGCTCCTTTGCTTTATACCGGTCCAACAAGAGCGATATACTGACTTTCTGTCTGCACTTTCTGTCACCGAATGTATGGTATTATGTTACTTCTCTAATTTTGCTGTATATATTGTATTAATGTATGGGGGACCCAGGATAAGTCTCGGCTTATTGTGGTCCCCAGACTAAATAAAAAACAAGTTTAAATCAAAGGCCCCCAAAATATATCTTGGGGTCCGCTCTGCTAGAAAGTGCAAAAATCCAAAAAATTCAATCCTTGAACACTTCGCAGTTACGTCATATTCTGAATATGACTTTTTGATCGATTTTTCGGTCAGATTTTCCATTTTGTTTATTTGTGCTAGGTTCTCCGAAGTAAACTACATAGTACATTAGGGAAGAATTATCTGATGTGAAATAAAATAGCTCATGCGCTCTTTTATCCACAAAAGAAAAACAAAAAAGAAAAAGAAAATCTCGAAGGAAAAGATAAAACACCACTTTTCTGGTAACCCACATGATCGCCACTTTTAATTTGTCAATGGTTCATACCAAAACAAAATACACAGCACTGTCGCTATAAAAAAAAAGAGTGACATTGATGGGGCATCATTGAGGGCTCGCGTTGGAAGAAACAACAACTGTGTTCATTGTGTGACCAGAGCTACATCCAGTATTTTAAATGTGTGTAGTGCATCAGGATATTTTTTGGACAATACGATTCCTCTATATACGATTACAGCCTTGCGCGGGATTCGGTCATTGTATGACACAAATGACACCAAACCATGCAGGCATCACACATCACATTTTAAGTTAAATACTAGACTATTGTTTCGTCATTTACCTTGACCTATTGAATAGAGTAAATAGGTAAAAACTAGGAAACGCACGTGATGTCATATAGCCAGTCAAGATAGGAGCTTGCCAACACAGTGTAGCGAGGATTTTCTTTGATGTCAGCCTGTGAGATTTCCAAATATAGCAGGTGGTGGTTGCATTGATGTTAATTTCTTTCGAATAGTCAATCAAAATTGAATTTTAAAGAGGTCATACATTGCACTCCTCCTAATATGGATCACGGAATATTTATAGAGCTATGACATCATCAAACTCTGATCAGATATTGTGCTTAGTTCAGCCAAGGCAACACGTGTGATTTTCGACTTGGATATGCGAAGATGAAACCAGGAGGAGAGAGGGGATATTATTTTTTATCTTTATGAAAATATTGAATATTGTTGGTGTGTAAAACAATTTTCCTTCTTGCTCTCTGACTGTGACCACTGTTGTGACAACTCGAGACGAATCCAGCACTCCGTTATCTTAATAATCATCTGTAATCCGTATTCCATTTCCCGAAACGGAATGAAATTTCAACGACTCTCACTCGGAGATATTAACCGCGAGCAGATGAATGAATGATAGAATCATTTTCAAGTTACAGACATTCATGTATCTAAGTCAGCAAGTATGGTCAATATCTGTATGTAATATAGTACCCCTGTTGAGAGCTGCTTCCTGTGTGCTGGATTAGGCTGTGTCATGTCAACAGACCGATGTGGCAACTTGAGTAAATTATTATTTTGGTTAATATCTGAATGTAAATGTACCATTTGGTGTAAATCTGTGATCTAGTTACCAAAACATGAGCAGATTATTGTCATGAACTATTTGCACGCCATGATAAATGGGTTCACATCAGGAATCGTGATGTACCGAACATATATCTGTCTGGAATTATCACATTCATTGTTAACCTGAGAAGCTGTTCCTGTTCCTGTCTGTAGCTTATCGTTATTGTTGGGTACACCCGAGTTGGGCTTCCATCGAAGATAAGAGAATAAAAACTGATGCAAGCTGAACTTAATAAACAATTCGTGTATTTCTGTTTCTTTCACAGGCGATCTGGCGATCTGATGAAACATGTAATGGGAGATAGACTATTTTGAAACACTTCCAAGTTTGAGACATGTTCGAACATCCATTCTCAACGAAAACGTTTCACTCTGCAATCGGATCTGGAGGCCGTGTGACTGCATGCATCTGTGCTGCGCGATTGTCACTAGGTCTATTAAGGTCGAGGTTTTATCGGGAGTCGACGTGATTCAACCGCAGTTCGACCAAAGATACGATCTATTTCTAACGCAAAGGTACATAACTTTTAGACTTCCATGATGTCGCCATTCATTCGTTTTCTACTTTTGGTAGCTGTCACCGGACAATTGGAGCATGTGAGTGTGTATTTGATAACGATCGACCGGTTCTGTTTCATATTGAGTGGGTACTCCTGCTGGGGCCAGGGTGTTTGAGGATCAACCGCAGGCGGGTATGGGTGCATTTACCATCGACAGTGTCTTCATTATATTTAATACATCTGGGACCAGAGAGCCACACTTTCCACTCTATATATGTATGAGTCACTCTCTTCCGGAAAATTGTTCACCTTTGATTGGCTGTCTTGGTAAGAGGTAATGCGTGATGTTTTCTCTCAAAACTTGTGAATAAGTCAAAGAATCATTATATTAGGCAAACTAAATTAGTTTTAACCGCCAATCTGAATTTAGTTATGGTCCTGTGCTCTTCGGATCATGCAAATATGCTTAAATATCCCTCCCCGTGTGGAATAAAGAAAAATAAGCTGGACAATTCTCCAGAATTACGACAATAATTCTTGGAGAGGAGAAGATGGTGTAAATTAAATTTATCTGATAAACTAGGTTTTTAGACTGAATTCTACATGGCAAGATTGTGCGTTAATGGAGATCAATGCATTAAGGATATTGAGGCCTCCTGCACAACCTTTTACACACCTTCTAGAAATTGTCTCTATACAACTAAAAGTATGCCTGATAGCTGTGGCATTAATTAAATGTCAATATAAGAAGAACTTGACCAAAATTGACACTGATTTCCTGTTGGAGTTGTCTCCCACAGGAAATGATGATGTTAAGTTACGATAAGTTGAATACATTTTTAAAAATAGCCATTTAAAAAAGAAGGCTCATTTTTTTTAAATAATTTTTTTTTAAATCAAATATCTTCACAACCTCTAGATTTACAGTGAACACATTTATACAAAGAAAAAAATGTATTGAAGCCATTTTAGCACCAGAATTGTGTTGAAAATAACACAAATTGTGTTAGAATCAACACTAATTTGTGTTAGTAGTATATAAAAGTGAAATTGGAACCCGTTTTCCCGCAGATGGCCGCCAGGGGGCGCCAACAGTCTCGTGACGTCACTTCCGGTGCCGGTCACGCGACCGGAACTGACCTTTGACCCCAGGCTTCCGGTCACGTGACCGGAAGTTGCAGCGCCTGGAGTCAGAGGTCAGTTCCGGTCACGTGACCGGCACCGGAAGTGACGTCACGAGACAGGTGGCGTCCCCTGGCGACCATCTGCGGAAAATAGGCTCCAATTTCCCCTTTTACAATAGCGGATATTAATAATGGTGCAACAAAAAAGGGACTGGTGGCGCCCCCTGTCGGAAGTAGGTCAATGAGGGTCCACATCCCCTTTTACAAAGCGGATCTTAATAACGGTGCACAGGGGTCACTGTGGGGTGACAGCCCGGAGTTATCTCCCCCATAGTTTTTGCCACCACGGGCAACGAGGGACCTGGGCCATATACATCAGGGTCAGTGATCAAGGTCACTACGGGCCAATTAGCTCTTTTCAAATGGGTAACTACGGTATACAAAACAACCCCAACTCACAATGTTGTATGAAAAAACACATTTTATAACAGAGAACACAACATATGTTGAGATGGATAGCCAGGCAGCGAAATAAACATTTCCGATCGGTGTAGGGCCCATGGCTTCCACATACTAAGGCGTACATGCCTTCTCTATGTTTCAGCCAGTCCGGGAGATGGATGGGGGCACCGATGGGGTGGTCCTCTGTGGTAAAATTTCCCTCATCAGCTGGCGAACTGGCGAACGGTGATCGTTGCATGCTCGGAATGGACAGTACTCTTCCACTGTTTGTATTTGTACGGCGTGTAGATTATATTCGTATTATTTGCGTAAGAGGGCTTCGCCTAGACTTTGAGAAAATGGATACAGATCTCGAAAACTTTTTATAGAAAAATACCCACCCACGCTCTGGAAAAACCCCCGACGATCGACCAACGTATTTTTTACCTGCCAATCACAGACGCGCAAAATCGGTGTCATGCCAACGTACGCGATGATCTTTAGCGACGTACACCAAACGTACCGACTGGGCTATTGTTTACATTCTGTGAGCGGTCTCATTAAAAAAAAAATGTATAGTTTTGTTAATTAAAAAAAAATGTTTGATCCCATAAAAGTATGTGTTCAATGAAAATGGGGCGGGGAGGGAAAGATTTTATTTTTATGGTCAAGTTTACATATTCTTGTTTGGCAGATCGTATTTCATCAAACAACATGGGGAACCCTCTCCACAGAGTAGGAATTTTACACACAAAAAAATAATAAACTAATAAACATAATCTGTAGATGTTATTATGACGACTCTAGCATTCGTGCGACCCCGGTGTCGAGCGTTTAGTGTCCAGTTTGCACAAACAAAGAAAAATTGCGGCCGCCCAACGTTCGTCCTACGTATGATGAGCGACAGAGCATGACGTCATCGGGGACCAGCAAATCCCAGCATGTGGTCTTCCCTGGTATGAATGAATTAGATACATACACCCGCCCGTTAGTTTTATATAATTTTGATGGTACAATCACTCGCAAAAGGTTGAAAATCATCCGTGCAGGTCTGTTTGTGTCATATTTCTAGCTCAAAAATGGCGTCCAAGGACAATTTCCCCTGATACTAGCAGAATCAAGATCGTAGCCCCATCTATACACTCTGGACGCAAGGGCGACAACTCGCACTACACCAACCCTCTGTAGGCGAAATTGCCCCGTGATGTCCCCTGATTCGCACATTTGCATCTATTTTGCCTGTATAGAGGGGTGGTCATTTTTGTGGATTTTACTATGGGTTGTGGGGTTCTTCGTCTCACCACGTAAATCACGATGGCAAGGGTCTATAAGCTATGAAATTTTTCGAAAAGTACCGGGTAGGTCTGTATATAGATCCATACTGGTTCAGTGCATAGGTCCATACTGGGTGGACATTTTGGGGCCCAGGTGAGCCTCTATTGGGCATATGGTGTCGTATGAGGTCTTATTTTGAAGCTCTCGTGGAGGAGCATCCGACCGATCTAGTGTGCTTGTTTCCAATATTTTGTGCATGCGCAGTCTGGCCGTATTATGGACATAGACGTTTTGGGATCGAGGTGGACCACTAGTGGTCCGATGGTGTCGTATGAAGTATCAATGTGAAACACTCGTGAGGGAGCATCCGACGGGATGGCCGTGATGTCCGTTTTCATCATTCTGCGCATGCGCAGTAGACAAAGGGCACGGACATAGACGTTGTGTGGCCGAAAGGGGCCACTAGTGGGCCGATTGGATCGAGTGAGGTGTCAATGCGAAACAGTCGTGCGGGAGCATCCGAAGTAAGGGGTGAAACTGACGTCATTTTGCGCATGCGCAGTAGACAAAGTCTATGCAAATAGACGTTTTTGGACCGAGGTGTGCCCGTGATGGTCTGATTGGGTCGAGTGAGGTATCAATGTGAAGCGCTTCCCCAGGGCGATCAAGTCATGAGTTGGTGCATGTAAAATTAGGATTTGACCCGAAAATATAAAAAAAGCGAAACACGGACTTTACACCTAACCCATGAGCAATCATGTAATGTCCAGACCATTCCTGTTCCAAATGAACGCCCGCTGCAACAAGGATGACAGATGAGAGAAAAACAACAACAAGTTGTTTTTTTCATATAGTTTATTTTCCCCTCCATCATAACATACCCACGCTGGGGGAGCCGCGTTGGGTAGGTTTACAATTCAAGAAAACGGATCAGAGGCCGTCCTTTGGCGCTGTCATATTCGTTCTGACCCGGTACATATATTCTCGTCCAATCAGAAGTCGCCGTTTCAGAAACTTTCATCCTTTTGTTCTAGTCCTCGTCGGGCAGGCCTGGATATTGTTCGGGTAGCATGTCCAGAAACAGTTGTTTGCGCATTCTGATCGCATTTTCCAGGGCCTCGGTGGGTGGTAACCCATATCCTCTTCCAAGTGACGCTTGGTCTTCATGAAGGACCTGTGCGTTGGTTTGCCTTTCATTTCAACGGGCAGCAGGCTATACCGTTTATAGATGGCCATTGCTGTTTTCCTGATGCATGGCCGCATTTCGGTGTACGCCTGTTGTAAGTTATCCTGTCCGTCGTCTTCGATTACCGCAGCATAACTACGAATAGCTTCATCCACAATACGATCCCAGAAGGTACGTTCTGTCTCACTTTCCTGGGATGTAGGCTGACTATCTGAGCTCTCCATATCAGTAGATAGACTGTCAGCAATCTCGGTTTCTGTATCAGCATGCGCTTCAACGGACTCCTCGGATTCTGGATGGAACGTCTTCTGGTGTCGCATCATATCGTAATGTTTGGGGAACGTGCGTTCGCACGCAGAGCAAGTATATGCCATGTTGACGGTTGAACGTCGACTGTGACTGTTTTGGGGAATACGCGTGCTTTTATAACGCCAGTCAACGCTTAGCTTAACGCTTCAACGCCCTGGTGAATTAGCTCAGAAGCTCTCATCTTTCTAGACACTGATTCATCGAAATGCAGTGACGCCCGTCAACGCCCGTCTCAACGCCTTACCGCCCGTTTCAACGCCCGTTATGCATTGTCGATCATCACTACACGTTGATGCTGGAGGTTGAAGAAGATAATTTCCCGTCTTCAGCTGGGTCTTTATAAAGGTTTGAAATGCCTCATGCAGGGTCAGCAGATTCTGGGCACGGGTATCCTCTTTGGATACTATCTGTTTCTCATGCAGCAGAAGACATACGCGTGTCACCCATTGGATATCATTTGTGAGCGTGGTAAGATGAGAACGCATGCGTTGGTCGTTGATCCCACCTTGCGCTGCATCAATAATAGCATCGACATTGGCTTGACGTTATGCTTCGGCTAGAATATCGTCGTTGTCGGGTTCAAACAGGTTGGACTCTGCAGTGCTCATGGTGAAATGAGGGGACGAGTGCCGTGTGGTCTATTTATAGTGAGACGCTTTTGATCTTAATGATGCATTCGAACAAATGTTTCTTTTGTGCTATTGCTGTGACATACGCCGCTTTCCAGTTCATGCCCGAGGTTTTCAACATCGATGCTGTTCTCTCGATTTCCATATGGACCGGGTCCTTGTCCAACAATTTCATATGAGTCAGGAGGTGGGCATACTGCTGACGCAAAACCCGTCGTAGTCTGGGTGCCAAAGTATTATGGGCTAACATTATGGCTTCCTCTTTTGAATACCCTTTGCGGTGAAACTTGTTTCCTGTGGCCTCCAACATCTCGCCCAGCTCGGCGTCCATACTTTCTTTGAGCAAATCCTTCCATAGCCTCGAGTTCACATTATGTTCTTCAACCTCGAGTTGGTCCTTCACGGTTGGGTGATATTCCGGCACTGATGGTATGAAGGGCACCTGCTGTACGGTGGCGGGTTGCTGCTCTGGCAGATGTGGACTCGGTGTATGGTGTAGGGGCTGTGGTGATCCCTCACCGGGTAACAGGTGAGTCGTCAGCCGGCGATCTACGAATAGGTAGCTGTACGGACGACTTGTCGCTCCTTGAAACGCCTGCATGAAATGGTCGATGTTCTGAGGATAAATTCGACTACCAAACACACGGATTTGTGCTCTGTCAATGGGATTGGAGAACAACACAAAGTATTGGCAGTTCAAGGCAATATCTCTGAACGCCTTCCCTTGAGGAAAGAGATTCTGAGTCAAATAGATGACGGACAGATTGCGATGATGGGACCCTTTGGTGAATAGGTCGGCGATTTTCGAATTGTCCTTGGCCGCACTCATCAGATCATCGAGCACTACCACGTTGGTCTGCTCGGGATCGCAGTAATACGGTTCGTCTATGTCGTGAGGAATTCCTGGGACGAAACTCACATTCACACTCAGGCGGGCTGCCACTGGCTATACCACCATACAACGGGTGTATAACGGATGGGCCCTTCCTCTAAGAACTTCATCACCCAGGACGTCTTTCCACAACCCGTAGGGCCGCTCACCGTCATCGTATAGGGATGTTCTACTCTACTTGATGGACCTATAGCGGGACTCGGTGGTGTCTCTTGTCTATGCATTAGACGCATATGTCTGAGCATATTGTCGCGACGAGAGAGTGTCTTCTGACAGAACGGACATGTACTCGACATGGTACCCGGTCAGAGGGTGGCTACAGACTGAAGCTAATGGTGTACAAACGACCTTATATGACCACTCACTCACTCACTCCCTCACTACCTCACTCATTCACTCACCATCGTTAGTGCGTCCATGCGTTAAGACGGGAGTTGGGTACGCCTCACGGGCGTTGGGCACTCACTCACTCACTCACTCACTCACTCATCGCATGTTCCACGGATGTAACAACCCGGATGTTGAAGACTGTACAAACGACCTTATATGACCACTCACTCACTCACTTCCTCACTACCTCACTCACTCACTCACCATCGTTAGTGCGTCCATGCGTTAAGACGGGAGTTGGGTACGCCTCACGGGCGTTGGGCACTCATTCACTCACTCACTCACTCACTCACTCACTCATCGCATGTTCCACGGATGTAACAACCCGGATGTTGAAGAGGACCCGGATGTAAAACCA
>JAVTVY010040207.1:0-18369 GCA_036873755.1 Hanleya hanleyi
TTCGATCCATGGGGAGAAATACTAATAAGGCAACTATCTACCATGACACCTTTTCCGTCAGCTTCCCTGCAAACGCGGTCATACAGATGATATTAAAGCAATCAACTTGATCGAATGAACTTTGCCTCCTTAACCTGATACGTTTCAGCGGATGATGGATGTTTTGACCTAAGAGACGCCACCGTGTAGTTTTGTCTCTGAATTCAAAGCGTTTGTTCTCCTAGCTTTCTCTCCACATAAACTGGACCTTCTTCAAAATAAACCGAGATCCCACGAAGGTGGCGTATCACTCACAAACGCCGTCCGTTCATTGGATGTAAGTTTAAGAGGACGATTCGAGTAATATATACCCATATCATATGTGTATGCATGGTTGGTACGAAGTATACAAAACTGTATTATGTAGGATGATATATTAGGACCATTTATTACGGTGGCTCGTAGGGCCATGCATTGATTTTTCGCAATTTTCTGCCTTTGACTAGTTTTCAAGATTTCACTTTCGCGTTTTCTGTAATTTCTTGCCATTGACATCGATTCATTTCCGAGATATAAAGTTGTTTTCTGGTATCCATTTTCAAGCGACTGCAAAAATCGAACAACCATGTGAAAACACTAAAAATTAGCAAAAACATCGAAAAAGTATTTCAACCGCGGTGGAAACTATTTCAACCGTGGTGGAAACTATTTCAACCGCGGTGGAAACTATTTCAACCGCGGTGAAAAGTATTTCAACTATTTCAATCGCGGTGAAAAGTATTTCAACTATTTCAATCGCGGTGAAAAGTATTTCAACCGCGGTGGAAAGTATTTCAACCGCGGTGGAAAGTATTTCAACCGCGGCGAAAAGTATTTCAACAGCGGTGGAAACTATTTCAACCGCGGTGGAAACTATTTCAACCGCGGTGAAAAGTATTTCAACCGCGGTGGAAACTATTTCAACCGCGATGGAAACTATTTCAACCGCGGTGAAAAGTATTTCAACCGCGGTGGAAACTATTTCAACCGCGGTGAACTATTTCAACCGCGGTGGAAACTATTTCAACCGCGGTGGAAACTATTTCAACCGCGGTGGAAAGCATTTCAACCGCGGTGGAAACTATTTTAACCGCGGTGGAAACTATTTCAACCGCGGTGGAAAGTCTTTCAACCGCGGTGGAAATTACACGGCATTGTCTGTTTTTTTGTTTTTTTTTTGCTATTTCTGATGTTTCACGCAATTTTTGAGGTTTTCGCTAATTTTCAGTGTTTTCATGTGGTCGTTTGAATTGTTCTTGTCTCTTGAAAATGAATTTCCAGCGTTTTCGTATGGAAATGGTTGCAGTTTCTTGAGAATGAATAAAAAAAATCAGGGATAAATTTTGAAAAATCGAAAATGAATCTAAGAGGATGACAAGAAAAGAGAGAAAATGCGAAAGTGAAATCTTGAAAATTAGAGAAAGGCAGAAAATTCGAAAGATCAATCCATGGCCCTAACAAGCCACCGTAATTTATACACGGCATTTTCTGGGGTTTTTTGTTGCTATTTCTGATGTTTCACGCAATTTTTGAGGTTTTCGCTAATTTCTAGTGTTTTCATGTGGTCGTTTGAATTGTTCTTGTCTCTTGAAAATGAATTTCCAGCGTTTTCGTATGGAAATGGTTGCAGTTTCTTGAGAATGAATAAAAAAATCAGGGATAAATTTTGAAAAATCGAAAATGAATCTAAGAGGATGACAAGAAAAGAGAGAAAATGCGAAAGTGAAATCTTGAAAATTAGAGAAAGGCAGAAAATTCGAAAGATCAATGCATGGCCCTAACTAAGCCACCGTAATTTATACATCGAAACGTAGCTAATGGATCGAAGAATAAGGGTATATCATCACAATGTGGATGCCGGTACAACAATGCTGGAATTACCCCCCCGCCCCCCCTCCCACCCCCCGGTCATAATGACAAAATTTCAGAAATTCATGAATTAGGCTTAGTGGGTATACTTCTGAACCGTTACAAAATCAATCTACATTAGCAATTTGTGTCTGCACACAAAACTGATACAGCTTTTTCTCATGAGTGATAAAAAACTGAAATGGAATGCAGATTTCAGTCACTTTGCCCCGTTTATTCCGTTCCAACTATTACAATCTTTTCTTATTCCGATCAATTGGAACATCTATAGAATGGGATCATCAAACATCAAAACACACGTTGTGGTTTAGTGAACATGACCATGAACGATGCGGACGAGTTCGATTGCTGCTGAAATCAGTCCATTCCATAAAGCCAAATTCCAGAAATTGCCTAATCTAACCATAGATAACATGAATAATGTGACTGACGTCACAGGACCTACAAAGTAGGGTGAGGAAGATGACTTGGGGTGATGCTATAGGTCACCTTTCCATCAAAAGTAGGTCAGCTCAGAACTTGCTGGTAACAGTCCCCTAATGCACGTTCATGCCAAACACCAAGGTTCTAATGTCAAAGGTTCTCCTTATTTTGCTGACGAAAGGGTTCTGATGGACTGACTGACTGACTCATTAACGGACAATTTGCAAATACTGCGTAGGAATATAATTCTGAAGAATACCTCATTTATTTTACACATATATTTAGGTCGATTTATGTATCTCATATACTGGTTTGGGTGGTAAAATGGTTTAGATAGAATGAAAGACTCACCAAAATTGCTAATATTTACACATATTTTTGTAGGTCTACTGCGATCTCGTGTTACTCCGCGGAGGAAATATTATATCCGCGGAGGGAATGATTATATCCGCGGAGGAAATATTATATCCGCGGACGAAATATTATATCCGCGGAGGAAATATTATATCCGCGGAGGAAATATTATATCCGCGGAGGAAATGATTATATCCGCGGAGGAAATATTATATCCGCGGAGGAAATATTATATCCGCGGAGGAAATATTATATCCGCGGAGGAAATGATTATATACGCGGAGGAAATATTATATCCGCGGAGGAAATATTATATCCGCGGAGGAAATGATTATATCCGCGGAGGAAATATTATATCCGCGGAGAAAATATTATATCCGCGGAGGAAATGACTATATCCGCGAAGGAAATATTATATCCGCGGAGGAAATATTATATCCGCGGAGGAAATGATTATATCCGCGGAGGAAATAGTATATCCGCGGAGGAAATATTATATCCGCGGAGGAAATGATTATATCCGCGGAGGAAATATTATATCCGCGGAGGAAATGATTATATCCGCGGAGGAATTATTATATCCGCGGAGGAAATATTATATCCGCGGAGGAAATGATTATATCCGCGGAGGAAATATTATATCCGCGGAGGAAATATTATATCCGCGGAGGGAATGATTATATCCGCGGAGGAAATATTATATCCGCGGAGGAAATATTATATCCGCGGAGGAAATGATTATATCCGCGGAGGAAATATTATATCCGCGGAGGAAATATTATATCCGCGGAGGAAATGATTATATCCGCGGAGGAAATATTATGTCCGCGGAGGAAATATTATATCCGCGGAGGAAATATTATATCCGCGGAGGAAATGATTATATCCGCGGAGGAAATATTATATCCGCGGAGGAAATATTATACCCGCGGAGGAAATGATTATATCCGCGGAGGAAATATTATATCCGCGGAGGAAATATTATATCCGCGGAGGAAATATTATATCCGGGGAGGAAATTATTATATCCGCGGAGGAAATATTATATCCGCGGAGGAAATATTATATCCGCGGAGGAAATGATTATATCCGCGGAGGAAATGATTAAATACTGCGGAGGCAATATTAATCCGCGGAGGAAATTATATTTGGTGTTTCTTCAGAATTTCGTAGGTTTTTCTTCGACTTGGTCTCTGTTTTTACGTCCTTGAACACAGAAAATTCGCTGAATGTTGCTATGAATTCGCTGAGAATTCAGTTGATTTCTTGGAAAATACAAAGAAAACCTAGAAAATTAAGTTGGTTTCTTCGGAAATAGAAGAAAAACATAGGAAATCGAAAGAAAACAACAATGGCACATTGGGCCACTGTAGGTCTCGGTGCAAGTAGTGAGAAAAGAGGTATTCACAGTGACAATCGGTAATATCAGCACGCCCTGATTCCAAACGCGAAAACACTGAAACATTGTCGCCACCCACAAGACAAAAATTATATTGACTATGTGTGAAGGCTTAACCTCAGCTTTTATGTCGATTATATATGGTATTCTTCCGGATTAGAGACACCATTGGCTGGTTTCATATACATTTCTACGATATCAGCATAATAGGGGGTGAGGTAATCTAAGCTGTATTTTGCGTTAACTTGTGTCGAACATAGGCTTCATTGTTATATGTAGTCTTATTCCCCATAGGATCAACTACCCTTTGATATATAATGTTCCCACTTTCCATGGATTATTCTATCAGAATGATGAACAATGTCAGTAACTTGAAAGAAATATTTGTGAAATACAACACTTTCAGGACATTTGTTATTCCTCTGCCAAGATAGCATCACGCGCATCGTGAAAGACACGCCAGCTTAATATACAAACATAAATTGTACATAGACCTGTGTGAAATATGAGAGGTATTATTCTGCACTAGACTGGTGGGCCTGTCAGATTAACCGGCTGACGACAACCAAAATGTTACAGGTGAGCAATATATGATGTTTGCGGTATCCCCCGAAACTTAATCCGTATTCAAGTCTGCTAACCAAAATGCAACTTTATAAATATCTTGGAGATGAACCTATCCTCAGCCCAATTCCCCACCCTCGTCCCCTCTCGGATATAGGGCGAAAAAGGCTTAATTTATCCGTTATATTGCTGCTATTTGAAAAATACTATTGTGATCCCGAAATTTTATTTCATATTTCATAAGAAGTATATAAACTCTACCTCATATAGAGATATTGAAGGACTCGTATAGATGGTATTGAAGGACTCGTATAGATGGTATTGAAGAACATCTGACTTTCGGAATTAAGTCTAATGAGCCCGTTTCCCTACTAATTCAATTGTACAGGCTGCATATACAAGTGATGCAATATATCTAATCATATCATGGTGACCCCTGTTTTTGTTACTTGTTCATGATTTGCCTTATCTTAGACAAACAAGTTATTACTGGATGTTAAAGCAAATTCTCACCTTTAAAAATGAACGTGATCTACTATTTTAATTTTATGGACTCGTTATTGCAAACTATCCTTCATTTCACCAGATCATTGAAGGTGGCCCCTATTTGTACATCTCTCTCATTGCCACACTGTTCTATCTTCTGTTAGTATAATTCCGGGTATGTAACCAGTATTTTCTAGAGGCGGGGGAGGGTCAAGGATTGATCCCATTTACGCAATTTAATCCATCAGTTGATAGGCTCAAAGAGTAAAAATATTCCACAGTGAAAAATGGAAACTTTGGAAAATCACGCCATTCTTGGTGATTTTGGCACCGATTTAAGATCAAGATCATATAGTCCGAAACAAAACGTTTAACCAACAATACTGACCTGGAAAAGTAGAATGATAACTAAGATTTCAGAACTTTTTCTAATCCCAAAGTGCATACGTTCCTAAGTTCCTAAGTTAGTTCGTTCAACCATTTCGCATATTTCAGAGTGCGAAAAGTTTAACTTTACGATTGTAGAAATATAAATCAAGATTCACAACCCCAATATAATCTTGAAACTTCTAAATGAGACACCAACGGATGTTTTGTAGTGCAAATTTTAGTACTGTTGGATTTATGGTTGCATAAATATCACTATAAACCCATTAAGAGATGTTTGGAAGTCGTATAAATACATTGATTGCAGTCATTGTTCAGTCATTTTCCGAGCTCCAGTGCTGCGACCACCTGAACAAGAAAACCATGACACTGAAATTCGTTTTGACGCTTCTGGCGATTGTAGTTATTACCTCGGCAGCGACACTAGAAGAGAAGCCTACAGACAACATCAGCGGACCATTTGCGGAGGACGACGTTGAAGAAGCTGAACCTAGTCATGGTGAAACAGAAGAGAAAGAAGAAGATTATCCAGTAGACGAACTTGCCATCGTCACGTGCAGTTTTCACGGAGAGTACATCCGTCATCCGGGTAACTGCGCGAAGTTCTTCCAGTGCTCACACGGGACCCCGTATCTCCACAACTGCCCGTCCGGTCTTTATTTCAACACGAATCTGAACGTCTGTGACTGGCCTGCTAACGTCAACTGTAACAACGACGTGGCTTGTAGTAAGTATTTTATTTCGTGATGCTTTCATAATATATATCGGTACATGATCGGGTACAAGTTTGTTTGATTGTACATGATCCGGTACAAGTTTTGGTTAATGAACGTTAAAAGATATGGGTCCGTGCGAACTATATACGCGGCTTACAACAGGTGACCATGTACAGTCACTATTAGATTCCCATGTATCAGCGTGATTGACTTATCAATATGTTCACATAACATCAACAATTAAAATCATATCTTGAGATATATTTCCACTTTTAACCCATACATTTATATTAAAGATTAAGGAAACAGTAATTCATAAATTAGAGGTATTTGAAGTCATATATATTAATATAATGTGACGGAGATTACCCTGTCTCTCGGACGAGCGGTGCGTGGGTCCTCTCTGAATTTTTTGAAATTTTATATGTGATTTAACGCACTTTGGTGCTTTTGAGACGGTTCTCCATATCTGATTTATATCGAGGCACTTCAGTCATAATTATCGGTTGACCCCCCCCCCCCCTTTCATATAGGGACGGGGGAGGGGGAGGGGGGGGGGTGGCAATACAAAGATCGAATCCCACATAAATACTTAGCACATGATATGATGACCGTATGGGTTATTCAGCAGCGTCATCCGATATCTTTCAAGTTCAACAAAAGTGACTCAAAACCTTTTATTATTATAAATGAACTTCAAATTATAAAAGAATAGTTATGGGAACATACGAAAAACTACCTTAGGTGTTACCTTTATTAAAGTAAAAACAATTCTTTAATTCTGCACAGAAAAGCTGTCTTTTCTTTTGACAAAAGTTTCATATTTTTTAACGCTCGGCGTCAAAAGTGACGCAAAACAGCGTCGACTGAGTTTGAAATTGAGCTTTCAACTATATTTGGCTTTACCGTATACATTTTAGGTTTCAATTGTATGACACCTTGAACCAAAATCGATGTAATATCATGGCAGATATGGTTACTTTGAAGAAGGTGTCATATTTGAGATATTTAAAAAATCCATGCTAAAATATATACGAAAAAGCAAAAAAAAAAAAAAAACCAAATAACCAAAAAACAACAACAGACAATTGCCCAATTTCGAAAACCTCAGTCGACGCTGCATTATACGTCAGTTTTACCTCTGACCGTTAACACTATATAAAACTTGAGTATTTATAGTCTGCACAAAACAGAGCTTCTTTTGCAGAATTAAACTAAAGGAAATCAATGTTTGGCTTTAATAACGTATTGGGATTATTCAAACTAATCCTCTGAAATCAAATCTTAACTCTTTCTTTTCAGTTACACGGAAATACGGGAGGTTATCTGGCAGTGAAGATGACGCAGTGAGCGTGGCCAGATGTCCTAAAGGGTCGGTACCCATCAACTGTCAGTGTCATGACCCGAGACGATGTGACGGTACCACAGTAGAGGGCCGAGAATGTCGAGCCGTCAACAGCGCCGGCGCTCAAGGAGCAAGGGTACATATGTTTTCTCCCGTATCAGGAATTGTTAAGGTTCCCTTTGTATACAATTTTGTTGTTGTTGTTCTTGTTCTTGTTGTTGTTGTTGTAACAACATCGTTGCCACGCGTGAAAAAGTTTCAAATATATCTGGAATTAACAAAACCCAACCCACTGCAACTGTGTACATATGTTATGTACAGGCTTGAACTGGTGAAATATTAATAAAACAAGATGTTCAAAAACATTGGTGAACCTTGTCGTCTACCAGATCTCACCCTAGATAAAAAGTACCCTGATCAGAAATAAATTCCACTGAGTTATATCATTTTCACTTGTCCATAATTAGAGGGATAGCTAAATATTTGGAAAATAAAGACAAATGGGACATTCTTGGTACTTCTTAAGTGCTATTTCACTGCAATTTCGGAGATATTTTCTGTCAAAATCTGTGTAAGATCTGTGCTACGTAAAATTACATTTTATTCAAATATTTCGTCATTTCTGTAAAATGTTGCGTCAAGACCACCGATATCACATGCCACTATGTGCAAAGATCCAGTGGGTTGGGATTGTTAATTCCAAGTACTGAAACATTTTCAGTGGTAGGAACAATCATATCACAACAGCAATGTTGTACTACTGATGCACCTTAATCTGGCATAGTGATAGCTCGTCAGGAAATAATTTATTTACTAAGCGATCCTGAGACAGAGGGCACTGTAGAAGCCCTTAATATGACGGCCCTTAACATCGCAATGCCACGTAAGAACTGAAGTTCGCCTTCCCCTTCTCCCTAAATAATTTCGTCATCACTCAGATAAGGCGGTTTGAAACTTACCACACTAAATCTTTTGGACAATCAGCACGTACTGGTGAAACCATTAGTTGCAGAGAAAACGCAGCTATAGGGTTAGAATGGGTGAATGTGGGTAGAGGATGGTATATGTCGTCCATACTAGGCTCAGTGTGTGGGTTCTGTGGAACTTGTAGAGTCATACACAGTGGCCTAGTCAGGGTGTGACTTTTGACGCCATTGTGCACAGCCACACTCGGAGATTATTAAAAAAGCGCAGTGACCAGCGGCATGTGGGGCTGAACTGACGTTTAAGTATACTGAGCCCTTCTGCAGAAAATTGTATACACCCTCTAGAATTTTCGTTTATACTGCTAAAATATGCCTCATAACTATGACAACATATATAGTTGTTAAAATCGTATTTAAAAAAAAAACATAATTTTTTTTTCGCTGTAAACATGCTCGTTGTGAAGATATTTTGATTTAGCAAATTTAATTTTTGAAATGATCCTTAATGTTAAAGACAACTCCAACAGGAAATCTATCTGTGTCTCAGTTTTATAAGTTTTAGTCTAGTTCTTATTCCATTGACTTTTAATGGAAAATTACTTTCACAAAATCGAACAACTCACAATGTTATAATTCGAAATTGAATTAAAAACAAACTATACAGGAGTACATAGTTTATCGAACAACCAAACTAAATTTCAGGTTTCTAGGATAAATACTTCGTAAATAAATAAATGTAAATTTGGTGAAAAAAAAAGAATAACAGAAATCGATCGAAACTGCGAAAGGTGCATAGGTAATCTCAAGTTATGCAATTGGTGCTCAAATTTTATACTGAACCTTTTTTTTCAAATGATTTAAAAAAATATAGGTGAGTATATTTCCAAAATACTGTTTTAAATCCGATTCCACGTGCTGATTTCACACCATCACGGGCTCGACGGCAAATCATCATGAATAGATGTCACAGTCATTTTGTTCATAAATGGTTTTCTCAATATACATTGGTCACTTGAAGTTCTAATTAATTTCTGAAAGTGCAAGCCGAACCTTAATTTTGCGTCTGCGTAATTCGGTTACAAAATTACTAAACGAATTTCCGGAAATCGACAATGACCATTTCAAGTTCGAGAATTGAGAAAAATGTTGTAACGAATAGATCCATAATTAACACTAAATATTTTGTTAGAATTTACGTCATTCACCGATTTTCAATAATCCGTTATTTCAGCTGACATCGTGAGTTCTGTAGTTGTTTATTCTCGTTCCGGGCAAATTTCCTGTCATGCGCAGTAGACTTCTGGGGACCTCGTGTATTATATGGATTGGATATTGTTTGACGATATATGGATCACTATGCTGGGCTTCGTTTTGAAGATATTCAGTCGGACTCTTTTTATAGCTTATATTGGTATCCACTATGAAATGATATAGCGGTATAAAATTTCAACAATCATGAACTTCGAAAATTCGGTTTTCATAAAAAATACATATTTTTAATTTTTATAAAATGCCTGATAAAACCAATAAATAGGTACTTGAAAATGTGTTTGTTTTTGCCGGAAACCAGATTTTTGAATAATATTTTATATAATCCTTTGGTCTACTCGTTTTGCAATTGACGCGACCAGGCGATTTCCAGATTAGGCTAGGCAATTATCTCTGCAATACACAGCCGGTGTGACGGAAACGGTGGCCCCATGCATCCAGTGTCTGGAGGACACTCGCATCTGGACGTAAGTGTCCCAAGACACTAAGATCTGGATTTAATTGTCCGTCGGGCATTCAGGTCTGGATTTGGATGTCCTGGGACACTGGCTTCCAGGAGACGAAAGTCCTAACCTGGAGCCCAGTGTCCGCCTCGATTACTACTTCCATCCAGTTTACACGTGAACATGTTTACCAGGGAGTAGTATAGAAAGGGTAGTTACGGCGTTATTGACCTACTTCCGACAGGTGGCGCCAACAGATAATTTCCGTCTGACCTTTGTGAAGTCACTACCGGTTCCGGTCATGTGACATAAAGTGACCTTTAATCCTGCGCATGATTTCCGCTATTGTGCGCATTTTAACTATTGTGCACTTTCGAACACGTGACCGGAACCGGCATTGACCTCACAAAGGTCATCCGAAAGTGACCTGTTGACGTCATCGGTTGTAAGTGTAAGTACACAGGAGGTGGTGAGAACGAAAACGAAATGAAAAAAACAAGATAATTTTAACAGAAAATCTTGAAATTTATGCTAAGAAATAGCCAGGTAAGATTGCATCACACCTAAGGGCTTTTCTTGATGCTTTTGCGCCTCTTTGCTTGTCCAGTGAAGAATACAACATATTGGCGAGCATACGTTACAACAAGTCAACACGAGAAATGTTCTTCTGTTTCCACGAATGCAAGTAGCGATATGCAATTGTTCTATAAAGGTGTGGAAGCTGCCATTCAGTGGGGGGTAACTAGGCCACTACTTGTATTCTTTTAACGGCATATTCCGTTGGTCTTCCAAAGACGGGTTCAAATTTGTATGTTTTCTATATATCTTGGACTATTTTATGCAAACAATTCCTTGTTTAACCCTACCAGGCCTGGGGGAGGGGCATTCGCCGAAAATCGAAAATCAAGAGCATTCCCAATGAATGCAGAAAATGTAATAAAAAATATGAAAACAAAAAGTATCGATGTCCCCTATGGGCTACCCTTATTCAATCTTGGATGGAATAGACAAATATACCCGGTGTTTGTCACGAATACACCATTAGTTTGCGAGCGCCTTAGGTTGAACTAGCGGTAATATATACATATTCGCCATATATAAAGTCTACAAAATATATGAATTGCGGGTCGCAAGGACTCAATTTTCGCATTCCTATGTAAATGGGTTATACCAAAAAAGAATAGTATCTCGCTCAAACAATTAAAGATAAAACTCATAATAAATATATTCACTTTCAATGATCAAAACAACGGAATTTTGTTGGCAACCTGCTACCAGAAAATTCCCTTTAGCAGCTCGACGTATGGAACGTTTCTCTTGCTGACTTTTCCCGGCTTCGTACTTGTTGGCCAAATATCGCAGACTATCGGCAGGATCTAAGGATGACATGGGTCTGATTGTGGACAGGTGGTCAGCTTATATACATGTACTAACCTGATCAGGTACACAGAAAAAAAAATCCTTAAAAATTTAAGGAATATTCCCCGACTGTTACACCAGCGGAATATTCCTCAATATAACTAAGGGATATTCCTTACCATGTTAAGGAATTTCCTTAACATGCTACGGAATATTCCTCATTGAATTTTAAGGAATATTCCGCCGGTGTAATAGTCGGGGAATATTCCTTAAATTTTAAGATTTTGTTTTCAGTGTACTCAATATAATCCATCAATTTCGCAGATGTGCCATATATGAATGCAGTAATCAGATGCGTGTAGACGTCGTGGCATTTTTTATTTTGCATTTATGTTATGTTTTATTCATTTGATTATTTTTTAATGATACCAGATGCGCCCCTTTACGGTTAATGTGAAAACAAATTAAAACTTATATTTTATGTATGCTCCTATGCAAACAAATGACCCGATCCTAGTTCACGAACCGCGAGTCAGCTTGAAATGTCCAGAGAGATCGTTCAGGATATCCCGCATTCGAAGACACGGACCGAATATGAAAAGACCCTGAGCATTATATTTGCATATTGTAAAATATTCGAATTTCGCCCTGACTATGCAAGAAGTCGTAAGTAGTATCAGCGGACAAACGTGGTCATTTTAGATTAACATTAATTATAACAGTAATAGAGATCTCCGACATGACAATTTCCTCAATATTTACTGATGTCAGAAATGTGATATACATTTTCATTAGATATCTCAATATCTCGTGTTTCTTTCTGATTTCGCAACATTCACAAAATCATATGCATGCGAAAATTAACCCTGCGCGAAAAGAAGGATTCCTAGTACTTCGATACGGTGTTCTACGACATATTGAAGATGTACGGCGACCCATATTTGACCTGCTATTTTTCCAGTTTTTTATTATTTTTTAAGTTCTAAGTTTGCTTCTTTTGGTTTAGTTTTCACCCGGATGGAAACTGGGTGAAAAGGTTTTCACCTGGGTGGAAACGTTTTCACCGGGGTAAGAAGATTTTCACCTGGGTGAAAACAGGATTCCACCTGTGTTAAAACAGGTTTCCACCATGGTGATAACGTTAGCGCCCAGGTGGAAACCTTTTCACCACGGTGAAAACATTTGCACCTGGGGGGAGAGAAAGGAGTGAAAGAATCCCCCCCCCCCTCCACCCAAAATGAAACGTTTTATATACAAAACTAAAATTAATAGCATGTCGTATTTGGGCCACCGTAAATATGTATATTGACTTAAATACATAAAATTATTTTTTTTCTAAAAAAAAATATATATATATAACAAAGATGCGACGGTATAACTTTACAAGACGTATTAAAGCTGTACATGAGAAATGCAGAAAATCAAATATTTTCAACTGACCTCGACTAGGATCGAACCCACAATCTTACCTTATGCTGTACTGTCCACCGTCTATGCCTTTACCCACTGCACCACCGATTTGCTGGCCGAACCTCTGTTCAGAATTTCTAGTCTTTACTATTCCCTTAGTTTCATATTTAGGTCAACCGGACTCTGAGGTATGCCGGACTCTGAGGACTTCCATAGCTGTGGAAGCGCCCATAGTCCGCCAGATGCCATGGTCCGGGCCCTTATATAAGAAGAGACATTCCTGTCTAGATTTCAGTGACCCGGACTCCAACGATACCAGGACCCTGGTTTCTGCTGATAGGGGGACAATTGTTTCCGAGGAAGGACTTTCGTATCTGGATCTGGGTGCCCTTCGGGCACCCAGATCCAGATACCATGGTCCCCAGACCCTCATATCTGGCGGACCACGGTTGCTTCCACACCGGTACATCAGCGGGAGCACCATAATCCGTTGAATATTCACACTTCCGCAAGAGCTCAGAAAAATAGATATAATCCTAAAATTACATTATTTAGAAATTGGAATTTCAAGATGATTTTTTTTCATTAGAAGGAAGGTCTAATGTGTAATATAAAAACTGGGTAGTAAAAAATGACCGTTTCGGTCAAGAGGGCTCAGTATCCTTAACGATTCAGTTGCGTGGTAGGGTTAGTGATTCGAGCATGCGCACCCCGAGAAATGTTAGAAAATGGCATTTTCGGATGAAAATGGATTTCTTTTGGGAAAAATGAGCCATACTTCGTCCAAATCGGTCGTGCGTATTGCTCTATTAAAGATCTCGGTGTGTATAATAAGACTGGGATGTTGACGTTGACCCCTTGGTACGGTGAAGTGCGATCCCACGCACCGTGCCATCACGAACACCAAGTGGTACATGTACTTTCAACAGGATATAGTCACGACAAGGGCGGTCATGTCGACTCTTAACATCGCAAAGCACCAAATGGCCAAAATATCGACATGATCAACCCTTAACATCGCGAGGGCAATTGTGACGTTCAGGGCCGCCATGACGACCCTAATTATCGCATTGTGATGTCAAGGGTCGTTGCAATCCTAAGGGCTTCTACAGGGTACAGCAGCGAACAAACCCAGAAATGAGATTCGAACCCACGAATCCTCCAGACTGTGACGATGTCCTGGTGGAAAAATTGTTGAATATCCATATTAATAGAAATATGGGTAGGCCCCTTACACTTTTTCATTAATAAAGGCAGACACAAATGCTGTAGAGAATGAGCTGTTTACCGGTAATAGCATTGTAAAGTGTCCCTTTTCATTTTTGAAGCAGCTGATTGTTATTTACATTGACCTTACTGCTACATTGACCTCAATTCTGAATCGAACTCTGACATCTCTGATCTGTGGTGATGCTCTGTAATGTCACTGAAAATGTTTTGCTTTGTTTTCCGAACATTTCGAAAACATGTCGGTATCTATGTTTCATTAGTGTTTGAAAATATTTTTAACAACGCTTCACACAAACATTCTATGCACGTTATTCAAATATTGAATGGAGTTTGAAGAAAACTTAACTGATAATAACAATTATTTAACTGGAGCTATGAGCAGCGGCTACCGGGAACCAGGTCTACATAGTGCCTAGTATTCTCGTCTCTATCCGGGACCCGGTGCGCATGTGTAGTAACACGCCATGTCATTTAGGATATATGAATTTAATTTCCTGTACAAATTCATTACTTAGAAAAATCACTCAAATTTGCCTGTCCTTGGCTGCCATTTTGAATTAACACACTAACGTGCTTTTGCCAAATTGGCAATGATTCGATCCAACGATCATTTTTACCAAGTTTCAGAAGATCGGGTTTACCGTTTTCACAGACAGAATTTTCTTATGAAACTAGGTCAATCCAATATGATTGCCGAAACGTTCAGCCCATCGACAGTATTTTTTTTCAATGCAACAGACCATGACCTTCCCGATATATCACAGTAACCCAGACATCTGTACCTAATGGGGTTCAAGAGAATAAACCCAGTAAAAATTTGTAAGGTGGCCCTCCGCAGTTTCGTAGTAATGGCCCCTCTCTAATTTCATAATACGATAGACTGCCCTTGTTCTGCTACATCATAATTCTTCTTGTCTTCTTAATAGCTTATATCTATAATGCCATCCTATTCAGCATTATCAACGCTGCAAACGAGTACGTACAAATCGAGTGCTGGCTTCGTCTACACGCTGATCGGGATCATGGAGTAAAGTTTGTCCTGCCTCAGTTATGCCCCTTGGATGTGCCTAAAAATCGGGACTCATTTACGGGAAGAAAATCTGACAAAAAACGGTTAGGTTTTCACCCCCTTTTTTTTGCCTTTTTAAGTTGAGACCGGACAAGGGAACGTGAGTAAGAAGTTTAATTGAAATCGCTCTTACAGATTTTTCTGGAAATTGAGCCGAATTTGACCATTTTTCGACATTTTTAGGGGTTTTCTAGGAAAAATGAAGCAAGCATGGAGGAGAATGTTCGAGTTAAATTTTTCTATAACATAGCAGTGTTATATCTTAAAATAATAGTTTCATCATGCTCTTTCAGAAAATATATACTTATAAGTGATTTGGGTTGAAGTTTTTGCGACAACCGGTGGCCGAAAAACGGAGCCATAGTCTATTCTATGCCGAATAAAAGAATCTCCGGAGTGCACCCTTAAGGCATAATAGTGGAGTCTATGCATTATCTTAATGTAGACTCCGTTACGGAGCAGAGATGTATCATTACGCCAGATTGTTTAATTTTGACTGCCTAGTTATACCTGAAGCGCTATTTTCGGAAGCAGGTGGAAAGAAGACCAGGAGTTCGATTAAAATAATCCACAGTGTGTCCATTAGTATACAATTGAGGTTACTGCATACTGTATTCCATACAGGAGTTATCTCCCCCTGGACTGAGATTTCGGTGGATATTATGGCAGAACGAGGTCCTATCAGAATGATATAAATTTGCCAGTGTAAATTTTTTTTACAAGAGAACCCATTTACAGTCCATAAAGGATGGAATGGATGTATATTATTATGGTTTTACAAATTATTTCTCAAGTTTCTGAAGTATTTCCCATGTTTCTAAGAAAATTCAGTGGAAAATTACCAATAATTTGACTTGGTTCCATCTCTTATTTGCATTTTCCCGTGTTTCTGCTATCATTGGAAAGCGGAAAAGCAACCACGGCCTTCATATTGCCGAATGGATGCACATTATTAAGAAAAAAATAGGTTAATTTTGAGTTTTGTTCTCGAAAATCCTGCTAGAATTGGCAAAAGTGATCAAAACAAAGATGGGGTAGGGGGAAAGTTATCGGTCGGATTTCCCAAAATAATATGTATAACTGGCAAGTGTTGCATACCGCCATACTCGCAAACACTCTGAGATTACGATAGATGTGAATAATTAATTTCGTAAAAAACATCCTGCCCCTTAAGGTGGCCCTCCGCAGTTTCGTAGTAATGGCCCCTCTCTAATTTCATAATACGATAGACTGCCCTTGTTCTGCTACATCATAATTCTTCTTGTCTTCTTAATAGCTTATATCTATAATGCCATCCTATTCAGCATTATCAACGCTGCAAACGAGTACGTACAAATCGAGTGCTGGCTTCGTCTACACGATGATCGGGATCATGGAGTAAAGTTTGTCCTGCCTCAGTTATGCCCCTTGGGTGTGCCTAAAAATCGGGACTCATTTACGGGAAGAAAATCTGACAAAAAACGGATAGGTTAACATTCCTTTTTTTTTGCCTTTTTAAGTTGAGACCGGACCAGGGAACGTGAGTAAGAAGTTTAATTGAAATCGCTCTTACAGATTTTTCTGGAAATTGAGCCGAATTTGACCATTTTCGACATTTTAAGGGGTTTTCTAGGAAAAATGAAGCAAGCATGGAGGAGAATGTTCGAGTTTAATTTTTCTATAACATAGCAGTGTTATATCTTAAAATAATAGTTTCATCATGCTCTTTCAGAAAATATATACATATAAGTGATTTGGGTTGAAGGTTTCACGACAACTGGTGGCCGAAAAAAAACGGAGCCATAGTCTATTATGCCGAATAAAAGAATCTCCGGAGGCATTTTTATAAGGCATAATAGTGGAGTCTATGCATTATCTTAATGTAGACTCCGTTACGGGCGGAGATGTATCATTACGCCAGATTGTTTAATTTGACTGCTAGTTATACCTGAAGCGCTATTTTCAGGGAAGCAGGTGGAAGACCAGGAGTTCGATTAAAATAATCCACAGTGATAGATCCGTGAGATATACAATTGAAGTTTAACACTGCATACTGTCATTCCGCTTACAGGAGTTATCTCCCCTATGGATATTCCAGATTTCGGTGGATATTATGGCAGAACGAGGTCCTATCAGAATGATATAAATTTGCCAGTGTAAATTTTCTTTACAAGAGAACCCATTTACAGTCCATAAAGGATGGAATGGATGTATATTATTATGGTTTTTACAAATTATTTCTCAAGTTTCTGAAGTATTTCCCATGTTTCTAAGAGAAAATTGAGTGCAAAATTACCAATAATTTGACTTGGTTACATCGCTTATTTGCATTTTCCCGCGTTTCTGCTATCATTGGAAAGCGGAAAAGTAACCACGGCCTTCATATTGCCAAATGGATGACCATTATTAAGAAGAAATAGGTTAATTTTGAGTTTTGTTCTCGAAAATCCTGCTAGAATTGGCAAAATTGATCAAAACAAAGATGGGGTGGGGGAAAGTTATCGGTCGGATTTCCCAAAATGATATGTATAACTGGCAAGTGTTGCATACCGCCATACTCGCAAACACTCTGAGATTACGATACATGTGAATATCATTAATTTCGTAAAAACATCCTGCCCCTTAGGTGGCCCTCCACGGATTTCGTAGTAATGGCCCCTCTCTAATTTCATAATACGATAGACTGCCCTTGTTCTGCTACATCATAATTCTTCTTGTCTTCTTAATAGCTTATATCTATAATACCAACTATTCAGCATTATCAACGCTGCAAACGAGTACGTACAAATCGAGTGCTGGCTTCGTCTACACGCTGATCGGGATCATGGAGTAAAGTTTGTCCTGCCTCAGTTATGCCCCTTGTGTGTGCCTAAAAATCAGGACTCATTTACGGGAAGAAAATCTGACAAAAAACGGTTAGGTTAACACCCCCTTTTTTTTTGCCTTTTTAAGTTGAGACCGGACCAGGGAACGTGAGTAAGAAGTTTAATTGAAATCGCTCTTACAGATTTTTTCTGGAAATTGAGCCGAATTTGACCATTTTTCGACATTTTTAAGGGGTTTTCTAGGAAAAATGAAGCAAGCATGGAGAAGAATGTTCGAGTTTAATTTTTCTATAACATA
>JAVTVY010040208.1:0-19337 GCA_036873755.1 Hanleya hanleyi
TCAGGGTGAAGGGTAAAATGCACTGTACTTCCATCTAGCCGAGCCAATTGAGCAAAGAAAGGGCCGCGTCGGATGTACACATCGTGACACAAGTGGATGAGGTCGCCGTCCAGTTCACCAGACAACACCTGTTTGAATTTGGTCCAGCCCTTCCGGGACAGACGAATGTGGGCCGGGCACGGTTGTGTAGGGTCCGCATCACAGATGTCTCCCACCTCCTCCACGATATCGACCTTATCCGCATACACGTGCAGGAAAACCTCGGGGGTTAAGCTGAGATACGCCAGTATTATATGGTCCGTCATGGTCAGTACGTGAATGGTACCAGATTTGACTGTCTCTCGTATTTATAGGGAGAACCCCGTGAGATCAAATGATCAGGTGGTCAGGTCACTGTGCTGACTGAGTCTAGCCGGGTAATCAATGGCATCGTCGTCTGGTTCATGGCTAGACATTTGTTCATTGGGTTCTGCCGCCGCTTCTCTCGGGGCACGAGCCCACTCCAACTCGTCTGATGACCGCTCGTCCGGTGTAAACAGCTGGTCCACGATAGGCACCACTTTCTCGAAGGCTGTCCACAGATCGGGGTCTAGGGTGAAGCTTCGCGTAGGGTCTTGGTAGCGGCCCAGGCGTGGGAAGAAGGGTCCACGGTATACGTAGATGGCATTGTCTATGTGGATGAGGTGTCCGTCGAGCTCGCCGCTCAACACTCGTTTAAATTTGGTCCAGCCGTCACGGTGTAGCGTAACCGTATTCGATACGGTCTTAGCGGGCGACCAGCAAACATCTCCACGGTCTTCCACGAGGGTGACTTTATCTTCATAGACGTGTAACCCCACCCGGGGTGTAAGGGGAAGGATGGCTCGTAGAACTGGTGACATGCTTGATCCAATGTCGAACGGTGAATGACACACACTGTGTCTGACCCTCGTATTTATAGTCAGGTCCCACTGTCAATGCCACAGCGCCAGGGTCAATAGGGCACAGACCATGACTAGGCCAACCAGCCGTCGCTGGTTCCGGCGTGAGCGCTCGTGGTCCATAGCCCGAGCATCAAGGATGGCTGTCATAGTCCAGTAGTGGTGAGTGATGGCACACCTCTCCATCGAGTGCACTCTGTCGAGCACCGCTTCTGTGAACTCGTTCAGGATCTGGCGTCGCCCCTCGTTGTCGTCGCCATCTGCAAACCTGGACCGGACCACTGCTCGGTAACCCGTGAGTGAATTAACCACGGTGGCATGCTGTAAAATGCGAGTCGCATAGGGCTGGATCTCCGTCATGGCTCTGCAACCGTAGAAATGAAGGTGTAGGATCCAGAGGGACGTGTTTTATAGACCATGTCACACATTAGGAATGCATGTACTAACCTGTCTGTGGGGACTCAATGTCGTTCACCTTCGTGTCTTTTCGGGTACGTCCGTGTCTTTTCGGACTTTCGACTGAGTGTGCTAAAAATAGATCACCAGCTAGCGTGCTATAAAAGGGAAGCGGCCTTGCCGTTTCATCAGACACTCTGTCAACCACCAAGATGTTCACTTGCACAACTTGCCAGAAGCAGTTTACTCGTCTGAAACTTACGACGCCACGAGGCCTCCACCCACAACGATGCACGGTATACTTGTATAACCTGCGCACGGTCATTTAATCGGGAGGATCATTTACTGCGCCACGAACGCTCATTCCACGAGGGCGCGACGGAACAATGTAAGGATTGTGGTCAACTCTTCAAACGACGCAGTCAGTTAAGACGGCATCAGCGTTTGATTCATGTCCCGTCTCTACGGTTTTGGCGACAACTTCCTACTGAAGAGGAGCCGCGGAAGGTGAGACCCAGTGAAGATAAGCCCGGGAAGACGAACGCCACTGGTGATGCGATGACGGAGAGCCCGCCTATACCCACAGTTGGGAAGAGCCTGGATTTCCGGCCGGACCCCACCGTTACGGTTTCGAGTCATACGTCTGACAACATCGAACATTTTCTGGACGAACCCATAAATGTTCCTAGCGATCTCTTACCCGAAGATCATCCAGAGAGTGACATCTCTCGGCGCCATTGGTCCATGACACGGCACTGTTTCCACCGTCATCGCCCTATTCAAGATATCTACAATTTCCCACTGACCAACCTCACCCGTCCACGCAGCTACGTGGAAACCATCTTCAATGACCAACCTACGGCCTTCACATTAAATGTAGCATTTGGGTACATCTTATGCCATAAGATGACGGGTGAATTGCGCTATTTCTATTCCAGTGCCATCAACCCAGTGTACGACCAACCGTTTACCATCATTAACCGGAGGTCACTAGAGATGATGCTGGACCAAGTGGAAAAATTGGATCCCTTGGAATGGGCCCAACAACAACGACCCAACACCAAGTGGACAGTGAAGAGGGTGACCAATGTTACGTTTTTCCTTACCAAGCTGATCCACCACCGCCATCGGTTGAATGCGTCACTCGTGCACTGATGAATACCATAACATGCCGTACATACTCTCGATGTCTACATGCTGATCATTGACT
Source organism: Hanleya hanleyi (assembly GCA_036873755.1). NCBI lineage: Eukaryota > Metazoa > Mollusca > Polyplacophora > Lepidopleurida > Hanleyidae > Hanleya > Hanleya hanleyi. The sequence continues at coordinate 2,527 of JAVTVY010040208.1, forward strand.
TGAGCTCAGTAAACACTTGTACCTAATGTGACGGTGCGTTAAATAATAAAACATGGTGTTTGATATTTCAATTTGTTTTGCTGTGAACATACTAAACATACCCAGGGCGGCTCCCCCAGCCTGGGTATGATGTAACAATGGGGATAATAAACTGTATGAACATTGCTGAACTTGTTGTTATTCACATCACCCCATTGACTTGATAGGCAGGTCCCAATAAGCCCGGGGACCGATATTAGCCCTTTTGCCTAGAGGTGATAGGGGTTTTCCCCTAGTTTAGGGGTAAAGTCCGTGTTCCGCTTTTCTTTTCTTTTTTTTTTCAGGAAAAATTTTACATGCACCCACCCATGACTGGATGCCCCTTCACATAGGCTTCACATGGATACCTCATACGACTCCATCGGCCCATTAGGGACTCCCCTCGATCACAAAACGTCTATTTCCATACCCTTTGGCCACCGCGCATGCGCAGAATGGTGACAACGCCCGAGCCGCTAGTCCAGTCAGATGCCCCTTCACATAGGCTTCACATGGATACCTCATACAACTCCATCGGACCATTAGGGACTCCCCTCGATCCCAAAACGTCTATTTCCATACCCTTTGGGCAAGCCCCGTTAAGCCCGGCGACCTATATATCCCCCATACCCCATATAGGCATTTTCCCGGATTTTTCGATAAAGTCCGTGTTCCGTTTTTTTTTTCAGGAAAAATTTTACGTGCACCCACCCATGACTGGATGCCCCTTCACATAGGCTTCACATGGATACCTCATACAACTCCATCGGCCCATTAGGGACTCCCCTCGATCCCAAAACGTCTATTTCCATACCCTTTGGCCACCGCGCATGCGCAGAATGGTGACAACGCTCGAGCCACTAGTCCAGTCCGATGCCCCTTCACGAATGCTTCACATGGATACCTCATACGACTCCATCGGCCCATTAGGGACTCCCCATGATCCCAAAACGTCTATTTCCATAACCTTTGGCCACCGCGCATGCGCAGAATGGTGACTACGCTCGAGCCACTAGTCCAGTCCGATGCCCCTTCACGAATGCTTCACATTGATACCTCATACGACTCCATCGGCCCATTAGGGACTCCCCTAGCTCCAAAACGTCTATTTCCATACCCTTGGGCCACCGCGCATGCGCAGAATGACGATATTTCAACCCCACACCCAGCCCATCAAATGCCCCTTCACGAATGCTTCACTTTGATACCTCACTCGACCCCATCGGACCATTAGGGGCTCCCCTAGCTCCAAAACGGCTATTTTCATACCCTTTGGCCACCGCGCATGCGCAGAATGCCGATATTTCAACCCCACACCCAGCCCATCAGATGCCCCTTCACGAGTGCTTCACTTTGATACCTCACTCGACCCAATCGGACCATGCAGCGTATTTCCAGTCTGGGGACTACTTTTTCTCCGCGGAAGCTTTTTCCCCCGACCGCATCACCGCCAGGACCGCATCACCGCGGATGAATACATTCCCTGTAACAATTGGAACTCTCCTGTGTTGGAGGTAGCTTTTTGGTCATTCTGCCGGAACTATAGTGCACTTGACCTCTGTGACCTCCCCGTGACCTCCCCCAATATGCAAATTTCTGAGGTCAATAGGGCTTAAACAGGGTAGACCCTACTACTTCCCTCGGTCATGCAAGCTTGTCTTCAAACATTCATCATATATTTCAATCACTTAAAGATGTAATCAGCCTCAAATCTGGGCTGAAATTGATGTCTCTCAAACTCGGCGAAAGTGACATATGTTACAACAGGTACAAAATGAAACACATTTGACCACAAAAAACTAAACTTGTTTCCACCATTCACGAGAAAATAGAAGGAGTTGATCTCTAAAAATAAACAGCATTTTATTTTGCCACGGCCCTGTCAACAAGCGTATACACGTATGGTACGTTCTACCAACGTACGCTATGCGACATCACCGAACCGTGGGCACGAGCCATGACGTTATCCCATGGCTGCAGCTGTGCAGCATTCAAATTCGTGAGCGTCGCTACGTCACTCATACGTCACGCAGTGACGTCATTTTCCTCTCCGCGTACAACACACACTCAATGGCGAGACAGAAAAGCCGTCGAAGCGGGCAGAGTTACAAATTTCTCTGACAAGATATTCTTGCATTCGTTGTATATGACGATCCCACTATCGTCAAATATAATACATATGATGCTTTGGTAATCTTCCCTGCTGAAAAAAACGCACAGGGGAGAGGCTACAAAATCCATCCATTTTGAGGCTGATTACATCTTTAACCTTTCAAATTACATCGATACTTTTCGCTCATCAAACAAAGTTTTGAAACAAACTCTAAATACTAAATAAACAGACACATTCAACGAGATACTTCTAAAATGTGCATCACCAGACAGCAAACTTAGAACATATGGTCAAATTAAAACCAAACTAGAATTCTCCCCCTATCTACTCGTTCCGAAAGATCTTAAACTACAAACATCTCTAACCGCCCTTAGATTAAGTACTACTGACTTGGAAATAGAAAGAGGACGTTATTCTAAGACACCTTTACCATGTCGGCTCTGTAACAAAATTGAAGATGAGTGGCACTTCCTTCTTGAATGCCTTCTCTACAAACCACAAAGGCGTCAAGTAATGCGTACTATAATACAACTTGAACCTTCTGTTCTTGATCTAAGTTTGCATGATATATTTAAACTATTTCTTAATCCTTCACCAGAGCTATCTATTGCTATTGGTAGATTTATTTATTGTTGCTTTCAAATAAGAAAGCTTTCGTGTATATAACTTATACTACAACAATGGACTTAATATATATACACTACTTATTGTCATATTTAGCCTTCCAAGTGTTACCACTGAACTGACTGAAAGTGGCATGCCATAACCACTCCCTCTCTTATAAGATCATAAGTTGTTGTTATATTTATTTATTTATTTATTTGTTGATGTACCTTGTCCCATGAGGGCTAATACATGTTTTCATGTATATTTATTCGGTACAATAAATTGAAATTGAAATTGAAATTGTGGAGATCAAGCCGACGTCCCGACGTCATGGATGTTACGAGCGCGTCTGAAAGATGACGTAGCCTACCAGAGCACTTTATGTATTCTTGCGAAACATTTTCTATTCTGACGTCATGACGTTATGACTGACGTTTAATAAAGAATAAGATATGTTCCAATGAAAACGGAAGGGACCACGTGAAAGTATTTTTCAATGTATCATGGGACCCACTTTCAGCGATTGTTTACTACGAACGTTCCAATCTCCTGGCTTCGATTGCATATACCTTTCGTCTAAACGGCTGCAGGAATGATTTGGAACTGTTTGTAAAAAGCGAAAAACGGATCGAGGCTTGGTGAATGCGAACGTTCGTAATCAGACTCAGACGTCATGGGTCAGCAGGTCACGGCCTTCGCCGTTTCCAAACAGGCTTCCCTTATATGTGTTGTAATTGGAGGGTTTCAAGTATCTGCGGTGTAAGTTGGCCTTTACTTTAGGTTTCATAGGGTAACGATCACCTTAAATATCTAGATACGTCGCTGTGACACCATCGGAGAGAACGTGGGGTATAGCAGATGGTGGCGGCATACCCGTGTTGGGCGTGTAGGTGCGTACCTGGTTCTGGACGACAAGGAAGCCCTTGTTGTTCTCACTGGCATTTGTCTGGCTCTGGAGAACATCGAGGTACAGGTCTTTGGTGATGTTATTATCCCGACAGCCCACTCCTAGTCCTTAGCTTAACTTGCTGTGGTCTCCGATGTCGCAATGGTCTATCCGCGGTAATCATTGATCCGGTTCGGCTTCGTGCGGGGCCCGCAGTTCCGGTTTGACCAAAGATTCCCAGTCCGGGTTGGAGACGGCCATGTACTTCAAATCCGTGTCAATTTCTCTGAATTGTCAGTCAGAGATATCGAAAAATACACACAGGAAGTCTTACAAGAATTCTAGCAGAATTCTAACTGGTACACCATGAACCCGATCTACAGTTGAAAGGTTGTTTTGATGGTCTTTTTGGTCGAGATGGCTTCGTACTACGTGATGTCATCAGTAAGGGTAAAAGGGTGAATTCAAGCGCTTCCGGGCCGTTATTTGGTGGTGCAAATTTTAACTTCTACGACGTGGTCACGATTGGTTACGGTTTCACCATAGCCGCTGTTGGCTAGTAATTTCATTGTCTCCCGGATGATGGCTTTGCTGAGATCGACATCTCTTTAGCGACGGGCATTGTTCACGGCCTCAGCAAAGCCCTTAACACAGGCCATGGGGAATGAATTCCATCACTTGGTAGATGCGGATTACTTCTAGGCAGTGACGCACCAGCACAGTAAAGGGCTACCCAGCAGGATTTGTTCGCCGTGCATACTCCAGATCAGCATATGATGGGGTTGTGTGAACACATTATGCTCCTCGGCGTATGGTGGTTGTGATTATACCGTACTCGATCCAGTCAATGTATTTGAACACCGCCGGAAAGCTGTTCCCTGGTGTATGAGATGACTGGAATTTGTGAAACCAATATACGAAACCATTATATGAAATACGCATTGACGTGCTCACTTATTCGACCCCTATATCATGTACCGGTACATACATCTGTTCATTACTTTTTTTCTTCTTTTTTGGGGGGTCACTAGGTCAAAATAGTGGTCAAACTAGGTAACTTGTTACTACCATGTACTGAAGAACCCAACTTGTATCACACCTGTATGTTCTCCAAATCACTAGGTTAAGCTTTCAATTTGGAACCAATTGCTTGTTGCCATCACACGTTTGTTTAGCACGACCTTGATTTTTTAAATATACAGACTAGATGCATTTGCACAGTACACTTCGTCTTCCATAAGATGGCTTGCGAATCGTGTGTGGCCTTTATTGCGGGGCGATATCCGATACTTTGTCGTATACTGTTCGGTCTTCATCCGGCGGAGATAAATTACAAGGGACCGTTTTCATACTAGTTCTGAAACATATATCGTCTGAGCTTACAAAAGATACAGATATGAATAACTTCCGTATCGTCCAAGAGGTGTTGTAGATCTGTAATTTTGAACAAGTAGGACAGCACATGACCGGAAAATGGCTTGTTACGTTAGTAGAGTTTAGCTGATTGGCTGACGACATCACGTGGTTTTGATTTCGGAAAATTCCCTCATATAGTTGACGGAAGTAGGCTGAAAATGGATACACACGATCCCAGGGTCAGTCTTACCGCGTATAGATGACCCAGATGGTTACAGGTTGATGCTATAGAAAAACTTGTTTATTCCTACGAAGTAGGCTACAGATCGCAAATTGTCCGGTAATGAGTGAGTGAGTCCATCCGAATCCTTTCGTCGGCAAAATAAGGAGAACCGTTGACATTAGAACCTTGATTTTTGGCATGAACGTGCATTAGGGCATTGTTACCAGCAAGTTCTGATCTGAAATAATTCTGATTAAAATTAGATTGATAATTAACACTTCAGTTTATTGTTATAGATATATGTGAACTGTAGCCTTTAACGTGTATCCTATTTCACATTGCCACATCAGGTTTGAGCCTTCAAATTCAGGTCAAATTACCCACAGCTAAAAATACCCTGTCCCACTGTATGCCACATGGCCCTATTACTGAGGTTAATCTTAACTACTGCATATATCCTCAAACAATCAGCGCTGTTTCCATAACGAAGCTGAGGTGGTTTAACGTTTATCAATGAAGAAAATCACCGATCAACCGCCATAGAATATAATGTGAAACAAGAAAACCGGAATAGTACATTCATCAGATTGCCGATGCCCAAAATGTGTTGTCTCATATATCTAGATAACAACGTGATGTAGAGACGCTATTTATTCGTCTTTGTACCGGTTATGCTCAGGAGAATGACATAGAATCATTATTATCTTGTGCATAGAAGGTGTTGGTCTTGAGTTGAATTACCGTAAACTACATAAATGCTACCTTTCTACTATAGTACTATATATAAAAATTTGTTGTATTGTTGGGAAAATAATGTGATTCAAAAAGTTGTTTTGATCCTGCACAAGGGCACTGAAAACCATTAAAGAGATGTAAATGTATTTTCACACGTAAAGCTTGAAATCTACTGAACCTATATTATTCAATCTGTTTCCTTTAATTAAAAAATTGTAAAATTAAATCGGCGATCGTTATTTATTTTGGAATGAAGGCGCATTAGGAGACTGTTACCAACAAGTTCTGAGCTGACCTACTTTTGATGAAAATTTCTGGTGATTTTTGATGAAAATCACTGGCGATTCTGACTTGGGCGGTGCCCATCTTAATATAGGCAGGATTTCAACTGGGGGTGGGGATTTCCAAGAGTTCAGTTCGCGTTCGAGTCCTAATGCCTACTGTACTTCGTAGGTCCTGTGACGTTAGTCACACTGCCATGTTATTAATTATTAAATTGCAAACCAATTGTATACGAATATGAAGAAAATGACTAAGTTTTGCTAATGAAAATGTATATCTCTCATCTATTTTCCTACGAAGTAGGCTACAGATCGCAAATTGTCCGGTAATGAGTCAGTGAGTCAGTCCATCCGAATCCTTTCGTCGGCAAAATAAGGAGAACCGTTGACATTAGAACCTTGATTTTTGGCATGAACGTGCATTAGGGCATTGTTAACAGCAAGTGCTGAGCTGAAATAATTCTGATTAAAATTAGATTTATAATTAACACTTCAGTATATTGTTATAGATATATGTAAACTGTAGCCGTTAACGTGCATCCTATTTCACATCCAAACATTTCATCATTGCCCACATCAGGCTTCAAATTCAGGTCAAATTACCCACTGATGGTGAAATATTCTACATCAATCTATTAAGTCAGCCTGGTGCAATAACCCAGCAGAAGAAAGAAAGATGTGGTATCATCCTTCAGATTAGTCTGTGTGAGCAACAATGATAAAAGTTTACTGAGGGTGAAACAAAGCCATGACGGCTGTGTAAAGGGTCTTAATTTATTTTCTTTGGGTAGAATTTAACTAGATAAAGTAACTTTGATCATCATGCCAAGAAAACTGTGGTTCGTTTTGCTCCAGCGTTTTATCGCATTTAATGAGTATCAGTTACCACCACCGAGTCCTGTCCGGCTAAAAATACCCTGTCATTGATCCACATTCCACTGTATGCCACATGGCCCTATTACTGAGGTTAATCTTAACGTGCATCTGGGACAATTTCACAATTGCCCGACAGCATAGGCCTACTGCATATACCCTCAAACAATCAGCGCTGTTTGCATAACTTAAATTGTTAAACCATATCATTGAAATAATATAGCAGAAAACATTGATGTGAGTTATGATATGTACACTATGACCTAAGACATGTTCATAATGTGCTAATCGGATAGTTAGGACAATCATTACTTTGCATCAGAGAGTGTGTGACTTGGATTCAAGGGTTAAGACTTTGGAGGGAAATACAATTTTGACAGCAGAAATATGACCCCGCCATTTGCTGATTAGAGCGATAAAACAGGGTAGGCTAAATGGATCCTTTTCAATGCAGTATTTCTTGGCATGGATGTGAAAATATGAGGACATACTTTGGGGTTTTTTTGTACCTCTTGAATATTGACTATATATCACACTTGGATATAATTTGAACAAAAAATTACATGTGTAAACAAAATATGTCTAAATTTTTCTTGTCATTTCAAATCTTGATCCATTTTGATTCCTTGATTAGGGGATACAGAATCACTGCCACGGAGTGTGTTGGTGTGTCACAGCAATGCAATTCCGATTCACACAACGAAGCTGAGGTGGTTTAACATTTATCAATGAAGAAAATCACCGATCAACCGCCATAGAATATAATGTGAAACAAGAAAACCGGAATAGTACATTCATCAGATTGCCGATACCCAAAATGTGTTGTCTCATATATCTAGATAACAACGTGATGTAGAGACGCTATTTATTCGTCTTTGTACCGGTTATGCTCAGGAGAATGACATAGAATCATTATTATCTTGTGCAGAGAAGGTGTTGGTCTTGAGTTGAATTACCGTAAACTACATAAATGCTACCTTTCTACTATAGTACTATATATAAAAATTTGTTGTATTGTTGGGAAAATAATGTGATTCAAAAAGTTGTTTTGATCCTGGACAAGGGCACTGAAAACCATTAAAGAGATGTAAATGTATTTTCACACGTAAAGCTTGAAATCTACTGAACCTATATTATTCAATCTGTTTCCTTTAATTAAAAAAATTGTAAAATTAAATCGGCGATCGTTATTTATTTTGGAATGAAGGCGCATTAGGAGACTGTTACCAACAAGTTCTGAGCTGACCTACTTTTGATGAAAATTTCTGGTGATTTTTGATAAAAATCACTGGCGATTCTGACTTGGGCGGTGCCCATCTTAATATAGGCAGGGTTTCAACTGGGGGTGGGGATTTCCAAGAGTTCAGTTCGCGTTCGAGTCCTAATGCCTACTGTACTTCGTAGGTCCTGTGACGTTAATCACACTGCTCATGTTAATTATTTGTCCTCAAAATACAGATGAGGGCTAGTCATACTAAACAACAAATCAAGTGACAATGGCCTAATAGTCCAGCTCTCTGTGCATGGGATATAAATTGAATGGCAAAGAGGCGAGGTGAGCCTAAGCTTTATATCTTCATATACTGTAAAAGTTGGCTGTTTGAACTTATTTACAATTGTGTAAAGGTTGATGTTCGCTCGTGTTTTCCGGTGCATTTAATCTATCCATTAATGGAAATGAGGATTAAAAAATCGTGAAACAACTATTTGTCTTCAAAATGACACCGGTGATAGACTGGGTCCGGATTGACACACTGGCCCAATTTTGTGAAAGGAGTGATGTCTTGTGTGGTTTACATATTGAGTGTGTCATATCCCAGGTCAGCCGAGTCGGTTGTTTTTATCCGCCGGCGGTGAATTACTCACTAACCTATGCTGCTTCATTTAATACAACACATAATCGTCACGAGTTCTTTGAATGCCGTAATCCTATATTATGACACAGAGATATAAAATACTTCCTTGTTCTCTACTGACAATTTGTAAGCACTGCAAAAATCATGCTGTTGTATCAGAGTGACATGTGCTGTAAGGCAAAAAAAGAAAAGAAAAAAGTTTCCTTGTTTCTGGTCGATGCACTTCAGCCCTCGCCGTACATTACGTTGTGCCATGACTATGATGATTCCAAGCCTCAGACACTACAGTCGGTACTCCACGGGCAGACTGTTTGAACTAACGTGGGAAACTTTACTCCAATATATACAGAACTCGTATAATGGGTAACTAAGGGAGTGTATCGATCCCGAAAGATCGATTGATACACTGGCTCGCAAGGATGTATATCTGGTCTGTTAATAATATTTATATTTTATATGATGGTCCAGAATTGATACGCATGTTTTATCGAAATCAACGGGGGAAAACAGACATTCATCATTAACAGAAGAAAATCACTGAAAGATTTATATTACCGTTTCAACTGTATGTGATATGTTTATATTACTGTGTAAGCGTCAATTTATTAAATGAGGTCATCTGGTTTGATTTGGTACACTGACCTAGTGCCGAAATGCCCGGAAATGTCATCCATCACATATGCGCTCAGTCACGCTGGCTTACTAAGTGTGACTCGCTATGTGTCATAAACCACAAATGTCGCCTCGAGCTATTGAGGGAGCGATTCCTGGATGAATAAGATATGCGAGCCGACTAATTCATAATTTTGAATAGTACCGGTATGCCAAAAGCTCTTTAAAACTGAAGATGCGAGTACATATGCATTTCGTAAAATAGAAGACGACATTTGACATAATTGCGCATCCAATACATTTGATGATGCAACGCGAAATTAAACCTTAATTCTCTCTCTCTCTTCTTGACTGGAACAACGGGGTTGAGGCACACGGGATTTTCAGTAAATCAGACTGGAGCCTGGCATTCCCACTACGTTAATGTAATAAATACGTGGGTACCCTAATCAAATCCCTCAAAAAACTTCCCCTTAATGCGTTGAATCGAGATGGTGCCTACACTTGAAATGTTAAAGCGTTTTTGACGCTGAGCGTTGACGCTCCAACCGTCCTCGCCCCCCCCCCCCCCAAAAAAAGAAGAGGAAGAGTGGACATGAAGCGTTGAAGCATTCAGACGTCCAGAGGTAATCGCTGCCGTTGTGTGCTTGTTTCTCGGCCCATCGGCTCGATGCTTTATACTTATTGGTATTAATATCTTTTGTTGATATCTTTATAAGTACTTCATGAGTACTAAATTTTAAAAATAACAAATAGCAGTTGTGTGCACGAATGCTGATCGGTTGGATAGTACGCTAAGCATCTCTTTTTAGAACTGGGAAATTTCAAGACTGTCTCCTCAGTGCCAATAATCAGTGAGAACATGGGAATGTAATCTTTCCAGAGCTGTCTAGTGGGTCGCAATCTTCGTTCGCATGCGCAGTGAGTCTATACTACCCTAATGGCAATGCCAATCTCCAGGCATATCGTTTAGTAAAAATCTCATGTCTCTCACACTCTGCTCCTACTACACGAGCCGATTTCCGTTTTCTACTCTACTCCTCTTTCCGGAAGTGATACTTAACATTGGTATGTCAGCGTTAAAATCAAATACGAAGCTGCGCATCTGAAACCCCTTCGGCTCAGGGCGCCAGTCATTCATTATATTCAATTTGAACCGTACTACTTTGAAGACGTCAGGAACACCAAGCATTCAAGTGACATATTTAGTAATTATTAAAAAATTTCAATTAGAAATGGCTCCCAATGTTTCCGTCCAATCAGAGATACTGACCGTCATTACTTGTCTCTTGATGTATCGATGATGTATACCAAGTATCATATTGAACACTTAAACAGTATCTTTTTTTTAATGCACTGAAAATATACATTCATATAAACACACATAGACTACAATACCAAACAGGAAGTTACACGATACGAAATCGTGCATACAAACACACAGAACACATATACACAGCGATACATATAACATACATACAATGGAACTTCTCAAGTGGTGTCTCCCAATAGAGTACACACAATGTTACATCAGATTACATACATGCATTGATATCGGTTTATCCATTTATATGCATAGTTTTCAATGTTTATCTGCACATTATGACACTATATTACACTAGGATACTGTCTCCACGTCGTATGATGCAAATATAATTGCACAAAATTCAGCGTACATATAAGAAATATTTATATAAAGCAAAAATGTGTTTTCATCAAACAAACTGGTGAAGGTATAAACAAGTAAATCTTTAATATGCAATTTGAAATAAAAAAAAAGATGCCCATTTTTGATAAACGATGATAAAACAAATAAAGATTATGTCGACGGCTTCAGTCAAAGTCCACTTGGTCTTTAAATGATCCATTTTATAGCAACTATTTCTTCAGTGTCATTTATGGAGGATAATTTCCTCTCAATTTGGTACTGGTGCTGAATTTTGTTTAGAAGTATATTGAAGTGTAACGTGGAGTTCTTAAATTTAGTGTTGCATATATATCGTTTTGCTACCAACATCAGAGTATTTGGGAAGTGCTGGCCCCAACTGGCCAACCTGCTTGAACAGTATCAAAAGAAAAAAGATCATCAATGATTTTACATCAATTAAGAATGGCTGCCAAGGTAGCCCGTCCAATCAGAGAAAACGGTTCTGTCATTCATTGTTTGTCTCTTGATGTATTGATGATGTATACAAAGTCTTGCACCAAACAATTGAACAGTACCAGAGGTCAAGATCCTCAAAGTGTTTATATGAACAGTCTCAATCAAAGCGTGACTGAGATACACCATACTCTAGATAACGACTATTCAAGGTATATCATCTGGATTAAGAATGCTGCTCAGCGATACGGATTTGATATATCTAGATGTCTTGATGTCTTGTTGGCATCATTGTAAACTGTTGACCGCTTCTGTCTTGCAGGACATTAGCCTAGTTTTATGTATATTATGATTTATCATTTTAATTTGGTGCTAATGTTATTATATGAAATAGGTCTTTGGATTATGGACGCGAAAATTCTTCAATGGACGACAGTATTGAATGACGGACTAGACGCTTGTATTTTGCAAAAATTAAAGATGGCAATTATAAAACACCGATTCCTTATTATTTTTGAGAATGAAGCATGAGTGTATGGAGTCACGTGGATCTAACGTCACGATGACGTCACATTCGGTCACATGACTCCCGATGGCATCCTGGTCAAAGGGCGCATCCGGGCCAAAGTCACTTCCGGTCACGTGACGGCCCAGCAGGAGTTATCTTCCCCTACATAAGACCTCAGTGATTTCAATGGTAAACCTGATGGGGAACCCACTCATAGACATTTGCGGTATAGGGTGTGGCCCCTTGTTGTTTTTTTTTCTCGCGATGTAGAACACGATGGGCGGGGTCTCGAGGCCAGTGGTTGATTTTACTGAAAGGTCAGGGAGGTCTGGTTTGGACATGTTAGGTCCATACCGGAGCAGTAGGCAATGTTAGTCCCAATGGGGAACCCATTCATGGACATTTGCAGTATGGGGTGTGGCACCTTGTTTTCTCAGATAACATGACCGTTTCCTACGAGAGAAAGCCATTGTAGAAAAATCGTCTACCATGAGCTGACGTCATGCCGTTACGTCACGCACGCACTATTTTCATCGTCTGCTCGTTACAATGTTACTGTTTAGTGTCAGTCGACTAGCACTGAGTGAACTTTCACGCTACAGTATATGCCGAATGTAAACATGTGTTTTGAAATCGGCCAAACCGTAGAGTGCAGATACTTATAAAAATCTTGTTCTCTTTTATTCAGCGCTTGTAGCCTGGGTGTGATTCGGCCCATTCATGGACCAAAGTGCCCAATAGTAGTATTGCGCGCTTGACCTGGTTTTGCGCTTACAATATCGTCGGTGGAAAATGGGACGTCAGCCTTTATTTTGGCTTCTCTGATATGTTATATGAGAAAAAAGCTCTCACACTCGTTCATTTCTAGACGACTTTTCCCACACTCGTTTGAGAAAAATGTGCCCTGCACTCGCTAAAGCTCGTGCAGGGCACATTTTTCTCAAACTCGTGTGGGAAAAGTCATCTAGAAATGAACTCATGTGAGAACCTATTATTCTTCATCCCGAGCTATAGAACACGCTGGGAGGGGTCTCGAGGCCATGTGTTGACTTTTGTTGAAAAGTGCTGATGACGCCTGCGCAGTAGACAGACAGATCGAGGTGGACGTTTTGGGGTCTAGGTGGACCAATAATGGTTCGATTGGGTCGTGTGAGGTATCAGTTTCAAGCACTCCTGGGGGAGCGTCCAACTGGATTGGTGTGGGGTGAGAATATAGACTATCTGCGCATGCACAGCAGAAAAAGTGTATTTGAATGGACGTTTTGGGGTCGCGCTGGGCCACTATTGACCCGATTTGGCTGCAGGAGATATCAACTTGAAGCACTCGTGGAGGATCGTCCAACTGGATGGGTGTGGAGTGGAAGTAAGGCTATGGCGCGCATGCGCAGACAGGGAATTGTGGGAACATGACATCAGAATGGACGTTTTGGGGTTGAGGTGGACTCATAGTGGTCCGATTTGGCTGCGGGAGATATCAAAGTGAAACTGTCGTGAGGTAGCGTCCAACTGGACTGGTGTGGGGTAAAATAGCACAATAGTGCGCATGTCCAGCCAGGGAATGGCGGGGAAAGGGCATGGAAATGGACGTTTTGGGGTCGAGGTGGGCCCATAGTGGGCGTACTGGGTCGGCGACGGTATCCATGTGAAGCGCTCCTCCAGGCCGATCAAGTCATGGGTGGGTGCATATTTTCAAAGAAAAAACCCTACACATGGTGAGTCATGGAAAAGAGAATGTTGTTGTTGTTGTTGTTGTTGTTGTTGTAGTTGTTGTTGTAGTTGTTGTTGTTGACATACCGAGACAAAGAAAACAAAGGGCCACACCCTATACCGCTAATGGTTCCCCATTAGGTTTAACATTGAAATCACTGGGGTCTTGTGTAGGGGTAGATAACTTCTGATGGGTCGTCACGTGACCGGAAGTGACCTTTGACCCGGATGTTCCCTTTGACCCTGATGTCACTGGAAGTCATGTGACCGCAGGTGACTTCATCCGTGAAGTCATCGTGACGTCAGACACACGTGACTCCATACCCTCACGCTTCACCCTGAAAAATAATAAGGAATCGGTGTTTTATATATTACTATTAAGTTTTCCATCTAATCAGGGAAACTGGTTGTCATTAGTTGTGAGTTTCTTGATGTATCGGTGATTTATAGTTTCATATGAAGCACTAAAACAGTATCAGAGATATACATCATTAATGACTTTGCATCAATTAAAAATGGCCGCCAATAATTCCTCCGAATCAGACAAACCAGTTCTGCCAGTTTCTTGATGCACCGATGATGTATACCAAGCTTTACATCAAGCACTTGAACAGTATTAGAGATAGAGATCATTAATGATTTCGCATAAATTAAAGATGGTCGCCCATCCTTCCCGCCACTCAGATTTAATGATGTGGTTATTCATTGCATACATGTCTCGATGCTGTATACTATGTTTCGTATAGAACACTTAAATGGTATCAGAGATATACATCATTAAAGATTTTGCATAAATTAAAGATGGTCACCAAGGTTTCCAGCCATTCAGGGAAACTAGTTCGGTCATTCCCTACAAGTTTCTTGATGTATCGATGATCTATCCTAAGTTTCACTATCTAAGATAAACAAGATTAATGGTTTGCCATAAATTAAAAGTGGCCGTCAAAGTTTCCACCCAATCGGGTCCAGGTTCAATAGGGTTCTGGGCCACGAGCATATGGATGTGCACTGCAAGTTTGGTGTGCCTATGGTACCCGGTATGTCGTTCTAAATATATCTTGGTAAAGATAAAGCTGTGACGGGCAGACGGACGGACGTACTTGACGACGACAATGACGACGGGTAAAAACGTAAAACGGACAAGTTGAATAAATGTTCAATATTTGATTTTCATATTTGCCCGAAGTAAAACGAAGAACAAAAATTGAAAAATGACTGTCAAATTGCAATTTTTGATTTTGAGAATCCGAAGACAAAAACGAAAATTGAAAATTGACGGTCAAATTTCAATTTTTGATCTTGAGAAACAGAAGACAAAACGAAAATTGAAAATTGACGGTCAAATTTCAATTTATTTTGAGAAACCAAAAACAAAAAACGAAAATTGGATATTGACGTTCACCTTTCATTTTTGATTTTGAGAACCGAAAATTGAAAATTGACGATTTTGAGATTACAAAAACAGAAAATGAAAATTGACGGTCAAATTTCAGTTTTTGATATTGAGAAACCAAAAACGAAAATTGAACTTTGCAAGGTTGCACGGACCTTGTCACATATAGCCATAGTCTAAAACTGCGAAATGATCCTATAATTCAGTGTAATATATTAATCTTACGAAAAGTGCATGACCGAATATATGTTTGACGTGTCACAGTATCAACTGGGCAACTTCTTGCCATAAATTAATAGGAAATGTTCATCAACCTGTATATTTTGAAACAAGTATTCTCTGAGGTTTCCAAGTGCTTCACTGTACGTAAATAAAGCAACATCCTTGTATTTCATTGTCTTCTTGATTACACACCAACCGCTACTATTAACTCTTTCCATTCACGCAGTTTATAATTCATTGTAACTCCTGCCAATTATTAACTTTACAGACCGACACCGTAAACCAATTAATAAACTAACGAAGTGCGTTATTTCTTCAATGATAATTTTTCCATGAGTATTTGCTATATTCTTGAAATCTTGGTCATCAGGTATGGCCAAATTGTAGACCAAGGTTGAATACATGTATTGTTCAGAGAAGAATTGTTTTGAATCATTCAGTCCTTACTCAATAACATTAGAATTGGGTTACTCCACAGGAGTAGTATACAATGTGTAAATCAGCGCAGTAGCGCCTCACTGCGCATGCGCAGAACTTGGTGTGACGTCAGAAGTGTGTCTGTGCGCATGCGTGAGTTGAGATGTGAGTGGGTGGGTTCAAAATGGCGGCCGGTTATTTTCTCTGGGACGTTGAAAGTCCGCCATTTTGAACCCACCCACTCACTCGGGTGCACTGATTGACCTGGGATGTGAGTGGGTGGGTTTAAAATGGCGGCTTAGGGTGTTGTGTGTGTAAAATAAGGGTCCGCCATTTTGAACCCACCCACTCACCGGGGTGATTGAGTGCACGAGGTGAGTGGGTGGGTTCAAAATGGCGGCCGCTTATTTTCTCTGCGACGTTGAAAGTCCGCCATTTTGAACCCACCCACTCACTCGGGTGCACTGATTTGGCCTGGGATGTGAGTGGGTGGGTTTAAAATGGCGGCTTAGGGTGTTGTGTGTGTAAAATAAGGGTCCGCCATTTTGAACCCACCCACTCACCGGGGTCATTGAGTGCACGAGGTGAGTGGGTGGGTTCAAAATGGCGGCCGCTTATTTTCTCTGCGCCGTTGAAAGTCCGCCATTTTGAACCCACCCACTCACTCGGGTGCACTGATTTGACCTGGGATGTGAGTGGGTGGGTTTAAAATGGCGGCTTAGGGTGTTGTGTGTGTAAAATAAGGGTCCGCCATTTTGAACCCACCCACTCACCGGGGTCTGTGAGTGGGTGGGTTCAAAATGGCGGCCGGTTATTTTCTCTGCGACGTTGAAAGTCCGCCATTTTGAACCCACCCACTCACTCGGTTGCACTGATTTGACCTGGGATGTGAGTGGGTGGGTTT
>JAVTVY010040209.1:0-19365 GCA_036873755.1 Hanleya hanleyi
CCAATTCTGTTATATAACTCAGAAATTTGGGGGATAGATGACGTACCGGAATCATCTCCTATTGAGAAAGTTCATACCAAGTTTTGTAAGTTTACGCTTGGTATCAATAGAAAGGTTTGTAACTCTGCTGTACGGGCAGAATTAGGCAGACTTCCTTTGGCAGTATTAGCCAAGGTTAATGCCGTCAAATACTGATGTCGCCTAGTAAAGCTGCCAAGCTCCAGGCTTGTGAAACAAGCTTATCTGCATAACCTTAAGTCTGCGAAGACTGATTCTCTTAATTATTGCAGCAAAATGAGAAAAATATTATCAGTACATGGTTTTTACAACATGTGGTGCCAACAATCTTTCTTAGATATGGGTAATGTTCACAGAACATTTGCTAGGCGAATAGTTGATGAGTTTACACAGGACTGGCATAATATGATGTTTAGTCCATCTAATCATAAATTGGATACTTATGCTACACTCAAGTGGGAGTATCGTCTTGAAAAGTACCTGACATATAATTTGCCTAAGCCAGAACGTGTGCTTATTACAAAACTTCGAATAAGCAATCACACATTAGAAATCGAATCTGGCAGATACCAAAAACCAATTATTCCAAGAGAATTGCGTGCTTGCCAGTACTGTGTGGGCTCTGTTGGAGATGAAATTCATTTTGTAATGTGCTGCTCCAACAATGCAGATCTCAGACATTCCCTATTCCGGGATTTATCCATCGATGTTCCGAACTCTATGTATCATATCCAAAAGGTATTCACTAAACTTCTACAATGTGACACATTTAAGACCACCAAACTCTTCGCAAAATTTATTTCTGAGAGTTTTAACAGGAGAAGTCCTTCCAGGTAATAGCACTGGCTGTTAGGTATCTTGTTACTCATGTTTCCACTTTGTATTACTATTTCTTGTAGTACACTGAACTATTGTGTGTTTGATATGGTTTCTCGGCCATAACCAATGTGAATTGTGTTAGTGCCAATAAAGAATTGAATTGAATTGTCAAATAAGAAACAACTTTTGTGAAAATAGGGGGTAGGGTTACAAGAATAGTCTTATCTTCCATAATTATTATCCAATCTTTATAATGTTGGTCACATATTATTCAGCATTGATTGCTGCATCAAATATTTACAAGATATTATTGATATTTGTTGGGTATGACGTCACACAGGGACCATACATACAACAGTATGAGTAGTAGCGAAAGCGGGCATTTGGGAGTGCGTGAGGATGTGTTTGAGCGATTGAGGGACCATTCTTGGTCCGAATGCGTCGTGTGAGGTGTCAAAATGAAACCCTCAGTGTGTAGACCACGACTTGAGAGATGTACACATCATCTGTGACGTCATTGGTGACGTCATCAGTAGGAGTAGTAGCCAAAGTGGGCATTTTTGGTGGTATGAAGGAAGGTGTTTGGGGTAGAGATGGACCATCCGTGGTCCAAATGGACCGTGTAGGGTGTCATCTTGTAGCTCTCTGCATGTAGACGACGAATGATATGGTTTTTGTTGGACTCATGCGCAGTTGAGCAGTAGTAAGGAAAGATGTCATTTTGGGCGTGGGCAGTGACATGTTTGGGCAATCAAAGGGACCCATGTTTGGTTCAAATGGACCGGTTTGGGTATCCTAGTGAAGCTTTGATGGGGTAGAGTCAGACTGGCGTAGATTTATTGGAAGTCGCACCAACCTGCGCATGCGCAGTTGGGGTGTAGTAAGTAAAGTGGTCATTCCTGAGGTGTGCCGGGGTATATTTGAGAGATTGTGGTTCTATATCTCATCCAAAGATGGAGTGTACGGTGTCATCTTGAAGCTTTCGTGGTTTAGACCACGACTTGAGGGGTTCCCATGTCATCTGTGACGTCATTGATGACGTCATCAGTACAAGTGGTAGCGAAAGCGGCCATTTAGGGATGCGTAGGGGCGCGTTTGAGAGACGAAGGGACCATTCTTGGTCCGAATATGACGTGTGGAGTATTATATTGAAGCTTACGTAAGACAGCGTCCGACTGGTCTGGCGTATCGTGGAAGTAGGGATATAGTATGCATGTGCAGACAGGAAATAGTGGGAAAGGGGCACTTGAATGGAATTTCAGACTCGAGGTAGACCATTCATGGTCCGAATGGTTCGTGTGAGGTTTCGCAGTGAAGGGCTCATGGGGTAGCATCGGATTGGACTGTTGTCATCACACTCATCCTGGTGTACCTTATGCCCTATGGGCTATAGGGTACAGGGTGCACCACAGGTACGTGCGCATGCCTGCGATGACGTCACTTTCTAGCTCCAAGACATCCAAGCTCCGACTCCAAGAGCTCAGACTTCAAGAGCTCCGATTTCAAGAGCTCCGAGCTCCAAGTTCTCAACCGATCCATCCCACAGCTCCGAGCTCTGTAGTTTCTCAAATGGCGGCTTCTGATTGGATAAAAGCTTTATATTACTACCAGACTGCGCATGCGCAGAACGATGATACTAGTCTAGACACCAGTCCAATCCGACGCTACCCCACACGACTCATTCGGACCACGGATGGTTCACCTCGAGGCTAAAATTCCATTCCAGTGCCCATATTCCAATATTTACTGTCTGCTCATGCTAGCCATATCCCCTACTTCTATGACACACTGGACCAGTCGGACGCTGTTCCACGAAAGCTTCGATATGATACCCAACATGTCCCATTCGGACCAAGAATGGTCCCTCAGTCTCTCAAACATACCACTACGCATTCCTAAAATGGCCGCTTTCGTTACCACTCGTACTGATGACGTCACCAGTGACGGACAGACGACATGGAAATCCCTCGAGGCATGGTCTACACCACGAGAGCTTCAAGATGACACCATAGACTCCATCTTTGGATGAGATATAGAACCTCAATCTCTCAAATATACCCCTGCACACCTCCAGAATTATCACTTTACTTACTACACCCCAAATGCTCATGCGCAGATTGGTGCGACTTCCAATAAAACCACGCCAGTCCGACTCTACCCCACGAAAGCTTCACTAGGATACCCGAACCGGTCCATTTAGGCCAAACATGGATCCCTTGATTACCCAAACATGTCATTGCCCACGCCCAAAATGACATCTTTCCTTACTACTGCCCAACTGCGCATGAGTAGCACGATGCGTCTTCCAACAAAAACCATATCAGTCGTCGTCTACATGCAGAGAGCTACAAGATGACACCCCACACGGTCCATTTGGACCACGGATGGTCCATCTCTACCCCAAACACCTTCCTTCACATCCCCCAAAATGCTCACTTTGGCTACTACTCCTACTGATGACGTCACCAATGACGTCACAGATCATGTGGACATCCCTCAAGTCGTCGACTACACACCGAGGGCTTCACGTTGACACCTCACACGACGCATTCGGACCAAGAATGGTCCCTCAATCGCTCAAACACATCCTCACGCACTCCCAAATGCCCGCTTTCGCTACTACTCATACTGTTGTATGTATGGTCCCTGTGTGACGTCATACCCAACAAATAGTAATAGTATCTTGCAAATATTTGATGCAGCAATCAATGCTGAATAATATGTGACCAACATTATAAAGATTGGATAATAATTATGGAAGATAAGACTATTCTTGTAACCCTACCCCCTATTTTCACAAAAATTGTACTTTTTAACACAGGGGTAATTTCAAAGTGATTAAATGGGTAGTGAGTCCCGGTTTATCGACTGTTAACAAGTTGTTTCTTATTTGACATGTCCTAAAGTACATAAAAAACATAGTTTCGGTCTGTAGTGTGGGGGGGGGGGGTGCAAGGTGACCCCTAGTAGCTCACGCACTAGAACATTTTGGGAAATTAAATTTCCGGAAGAATGCTCAAAAGATGCCCTGAAATTGATGAGACTGAAAATTAACTGTAGAATAAGCACACTGAAACCCAGAAAAAAAATACCCCCCACCAACTAATAAGCCACATCGTAATCCCAGAAGTACCGCATATTACCGCATATTCATGCCAGGCGTGAGACTGAAGGGAGGTTCACGCACATGCGTTTTTTCACGAGAGCCAACAACGCCAGGGTTAGAATAATTTTAGCATTTTAGCGCAAGTACGCTTCCCAAGATGATGGCTTTCCTGGCTCTTGTGAAAAAACACATGTACGTGAACCTGCCCCTCAGTCTCGCGCCTGGCTACATGCCACCAGTATGCGGTAATATGAGGTACTTCTGGGATTACGATATGGCTTATTAACCGGGAGTAACTTAGTTCAACAAGCTGAACCCTACTGACATTTAATTTTGTTACATTGTCAATATCACAAAATTAAATGTCAGTAGGGTTCAGCTTGTTGAACTAGGAGTAGCTGTGATCAGAGAAGCTGTAGATACGGTACCTGGTTATATTTGGGATATATTCTTCTTTTGGTTTAGTGGTGACTGAATGCATTTTGAATTCGCAACTTGATTTTCATCATGGCGTTGTTGTTGTTCACTGGTTCATTGGATTGGCCTGGCGCTCGATCAACTCGCAGTCTCACTCATCCTTATTGATCTGAAAATCGTCAACCTCCGTGTCCTCGTTTTTAGCACAGAATACTTCACTGTCACGCAAAAAATACGTTTCCCGCTGTCTTTCTTGGGAGCTCAAACTTCCGTGCTTTCCCTGTCATTCCCTGTGCCGTCTGCTTACGTTACGGCAATCTCGAAACCAGTAGCGGCCAATTTTCCAGCGGAGAGCGACCCCTGGCGGCGAGGTTGTACGTTACGGTACCTAAAGCGCTCCCTACTGGTGTTGGGGAGTCGTCTCCCTGTCACGTTCATGCCCATGCGACTTTGAAGCTCAGAACATGGGGATTCGGGGAATTATTCAGGACAGGCAGAATTTTTCACAATGGTATGCAAGCACCTCATATTAGGATTAAAGTAAACAATATAGACATATTTGACACAAAAGAACCATTTATACGTATTCATAGCCACTCCAAAGTGAAATATGGGCTTGGCCATGTCCGACGTAAAGGTGGGTCTGTCATATTCAATGGTCGGGCGGTGAAGGGTGCTTCTTAGGCTATAGAGATTGTACTTACGGTAATTTTTTACACGCGTTTTGTTTAATCTGCGCAATTAAAAAATATTTGCACAATGTTAAAATAAAATTTAAAAAAAACATATTGCGCAAATATTTTAAAATTGCGCAACGGATCCTTGCGCGAACCACTTTTCGCCTAACCGGTATATCTGATTTTCGTTCCACAAAGCTCAACCGCACAAAATTAAATTAATCATTGATTGCAAGTTCCATATGATGATTCCTGTTAACTTTTGTCGAACTTTCGCAGCTTCTGGGGCGGAAGTCTAGGCGTCACAATGAAACTTTTCGTGTCAAACTAATTTATTTGTACTGTACTGGTATTTTGCCTCGTGTTATCAATATTTTGTCAATTATGTTAAGGTCAGTTCAATTAACCCCTTCAGACTAAACACGCGATAGTGTGAACGAAATGTGCAAAAATTTAGTAGAACTAGATAAAATAGTCCTCTGCTGAAAAGAAATTCAACATGAATAGTTTGCTTGAGCGATTTTGAAAAGTGTTTCTAGCGCGAATTTGAAAATGCTCGTGCTATTTTAAAATACTTGCGCGATCTTGAAATTTTCATGTAATATTTTGAACTGAGATGTTTTCATCTAATATATATCAGTACCGGTACTGTTCCAGTACTGCAATTACTGTGTCAGAACTGTAAAATTGTTACAGCACTGAAATTTTACAGTTCTGACACAGTAATTGCAGTACTGAAACAGTACCGGTACTGATATATATTAGATGAAAACATCTCAGTTCAAAATATTACATGAAAGCACCCAAGAGTACTGAAATATAACAGCACTGCTGTTATATTTCAGTACTCTTTCGGTATCCGTATACTTTGGCGGAAATAGGCTGAAGCATAATTGAGAATATGTTATTCGGAGAAAGCAAACTTTGAAAGTTGGCCTGAATGGCAAGTCCCAATTCCCATAGCACACAGCCAGACCAAAACTCGTGACCAATGGCCAATTCCCACTATAGTTCAAGTTAATCCCTGGACAATGCTATCTGGCCCCGTTGTCGGCGACACTGGCGCACAACATGTGGCCAACCGGGACTTAGGGTTGTTTTCGTGAGTGAGTTTTTTAACTGATGATAACTGGTATATTTTCGACCTGAGGTTGTCAGGCTTATCATAAATGTAAGCTTGTTGATCCTTTCTTGGAATGGTGGGAATATCTTAGTATATTTACACCAGTTATCAATAGTTGGAAAACCCTCTTCGTGTTATAAACATAGCGGAGGGTCAAGAGAACAACCCAAAGATCACGGCGGCGACACTTGAGCAAGACAGCATTATCCAGCGATTAACTAGATCAATATTGGGAATTGGCCATTGAAGTATTCAGGCGCGGCGAAGCAATTCAACAGCGGGAGGGCAAAAATCGAGGGTCGGACCGGGAGGGGGTGTCCCCCTTCCGTGATGCGGGGTGTCCGTGGGTCGTCCCCCGGCAATTTTTTAAAATTTGCCCTTCATTTTACGCTCTTTGGCGTATTTTCAGAGAAGATTTTAAGGCGAAAAGTTTCACAATTTCTGTCTTCCTCACTCTTTCACAGAGGCAAAAAAAAATAATTAAATAAATAAATAAATAAAAAATCTTTCTCAAATATTGTTGTTCAGATGAAACCCTCTTCTGGTCAGTTTAAGTCAAAGTCAACATCTAACACCTCTGCAAGAAAATGTCAGTTCAACAATGGGTTTTGCTGAGTGAGTTAATAGGATTTATCGTCGATTTCAACAATATTTCAACCATATCACGACGAACCAACTAAGCATCACCAAGCAAAGTTGCGTTTCTGTTGGTTCAATTTCAAGTTGGTTTGATTACCAATATACGAGTTGTCAGAGCATTTCCATCATATAGCTCTCTAGATTTGTATCTAATACCGCTTATCCCGGTGTTAGGGGCCGTTATCTAAGTTGCCACATGAACAGGTACAATAAAAGCGTATCTGAGATACACACATATCAGTAATCGTTAGATTCTCGGTATGTGCTTTAGAATAGGTTAACCAGAAGACTGTGAAGTCATGTGGCTCTGTCAGTATGTCGGCACCTCTTCCCACGTCCCTTATATGTGTTGTAATGCATATTGTTGAACATTGCATCGATGCCAAGCTGAATTATTTGAAGTTGTGAGTGCCAAATGCGGCAATTTCGGGACTAATTTAAGTTTTTATCGAAAAAGAGAGGCGGATATCACATGGAACTGCATAATTCATGAAGACTTTGCTGGAGTTAACACTAAATCAGGATGAACAAACACTGAGAAGAAGTTGGCACTTTGCAAGAAACTGCAATTTAAAACCAGTCGCGATAAAGTTGGACCCGTGATGTAAGAAATGTGTGTGTGTGTGGGAGGGGGGGGGCAAGAAACATTTAGAGACTTCAGATGCTTCTCTACTACTCTACTAATTTTCGACCCATTTCTAGGATCTTCAGCTGCAATTATTTGGGGGGGGGGCAAAGTGATAAAAAGAGTTAGTACGGGGGGGGGGGGAAGTTTGACATAATTACATTACCAACTATGTTTTTCTCTCTTTCATTTCTATTTTTGTTTTTGTTTTTTTTTAAGGGCTTTTTTTTTTCAAAAGTCCTCCCCGAACCCATGCTGGCTACACTTCATTGTATGAATCCAATTTTATCTCTGGTTGGTGTGGATTTGAGTAACCGATAGGTTTAATATCTCGGTTACCAGTCAGAATCTGATATGTAACCGAACTGTAGCCATTAACAGTAACCGATGAGCTTCTTGCAGCATAAAATTACTCCTTCTCAAACTTCAGTAGTATCAACATCTAACTTTTGAGTTTAGATGTGGAATAAATACTCAGAACGTGATCATTCATGGACAATTCTATTGGTTAACATTGAAATGTAATGTGGAATATATTCAGTACCGTAAATAAATAACTGAACAGTAACTGAACAGTAATCTAACAGTAACCTATCAGTAACATACAGGTTACCAGTTAGTAGCTGAACAGTAACCGATAGATTTAATATCTTGGTTACCAGTCAGAAACTGATATGTAACTGAACAGTAGCCATTCAACATGCAACCTTTAGGTTACTGATCAGTAACTGAATGGTAACAGAACAGTAACTGAAGAGGAACCTATCAGTAAATATATAGGTTACCAATCAGTAGCTGAACAGTAACTTATCAGTTTAAGGTCTTGGTTGCCAGTCAGTAACTGAGCTGTAACTGAACAGTAACCTATCAACTTGTAACCTTTAGGGTACTGAACAGTAACTGAATGGTAACCTAGCAGTAACATGTTGGTAACTGCCTGGTCACAACCGATTTGTCACCTATCAGCAACCTATCAGTTACTCAGTACTGCAAAGTTCGAATTCGAGCGGTTACCAACCAGTTACTCAATAGATACTGATCAGTAACTGAAAGGAAACCAATGTAGCGACAATAATGCTAACTGGTAGATAACTGCACAGTACTGTTCAGTCAGAACTTTACAGTACTGAGATGTAATGTTGGTTCAGTTACCTAACAGTAACTCATAGGTCACCTGTAGGTAACCAAACGGTAACTGCACCGACATTATATACCAGTACTTCACGGTGAAATTTTGCCTGTGTAGTGAGCCAGACATATATCGGGCCTGGCAGAATGATGGTTGATTCTAATGTTGTTCTTACACATTTCATCTCCCGAGAAGATCAGTATGTGCTCATTAATATCATTTCGAGCGACGTGTCGTTAACATCATCAATCTCAAGTGCACACTACATTAGTGTGAAGATCTGAAGTGACCTTTATGTGGTGCTTAGAATGACTGGCATCAAAGATAGTGTAAATGATAACGAAGCTACTTCGAAAACACATAACAGCATCGAAAATCTAGGACAAACGTTTTGGTATAGAATCCCAATGATAAAAGTATTTGAATATCTATGCAGCCCTTGATTCGCTTCTATGAATGCCTTTCGTTAATAAATCTCTTCTAAATCATATTACTGAATATTCAAGTGATCTTATCTCTTTCAAAGAGCGCTCTGTTTTTTATGATCCCATTGATGACGGTAACTGAAAACCGAAACATCACCAGTTTTGATAAACCAGTGGCTTTTCTAAACATCAAACATGAACTGCAGCGGTCGATACTGCTTGTCTTGGTAAAACATCAAAACTTTTGTTTTCAACTATTTCTATGCCGTAGTTTAAAATAAAATTAATTATATTATGAATTTTCCAACTACAATTGTATATTAATGAATTCTTTCTAATTGTTCAGTATCTTGCATCTCATTCACCACTGTTGCAGCGGACCGCCGCTGCCTGTCTCATTACAATATAAACTGGATAATTTGATCCGAATTACCCCAAATTTCACGAAGATACGTTGGGCAAAACATCAGCAGATGGATTCTCCTAAATTGCACCCCTTTGCTGTATGTCTGCTCGGAATCGTCGTTGGAGCTCCTTTCATGAGTTTGCAGCACTCCAATTTATGCAAATAAATATAAATTATTAACGAGTTTGGCATGATACATGTATCTTAAAACGCTTTTATATAACTTTTGCTCTGAATCTTCTCTTGTGAGCCTTTGATGAATTTACAGCAGCTCAGTTCACGCAACTAGAAATAAATTCTCCATGGGTTAAATACACAGTCATTTCGTAAGGCAGGGCAATCATCGAGCGATTAAAATCAAATATTTTTTATACGCTTGCCAGTTTTGATAGAATGTATTATGTTGCGATGTCGTCCATCCATCCGTCCATCTGCCTGTCTTCCATCTAGATTACAGAATTGAGTGCTTTGGAACCAATTGTACACATTTTCCCTGAATATGGCGACTGAAGCAAGTGAAAGAAACCGAACAATTCACCGAAATAATCGCACCCTATAAAGCATTCACCGATCAAATCACTCTAGAGATTTCAAAATGCGACAGGCGACCCGAAAGTTCGACGTCGTGTTCCATACTTCGTTAAACAGAGCGACGCGCGAGCAGACCCGTCAATTATTTAACGTGTTTGCTATCCATGTCAGAAGTAATGATGTGAGGAGAATATCTCAAATATACGACCTACAACTGCGTAGTGATATTTAAAACATCCAGAGGTAAAGGTATGTTAAAACTATATTTCTAACCATGCACGAGAATAGCTTTTACTTTGTTAATTTGTCGTTTCTCGCCTACTTTTCTCCGATTGTTCGTATAGCCTGGTTTGAAAGATATAGAGAGAAATTTACTATTTAATTCTCATATCTTTATCACTGGATATGGCAGGACCCTTTAACCACTTTTTTTTATTTGGAATCTTGAATAATATTTGGTCACTAATACTAATAGAGTTGGGTTCGAGGGGGGGGGGGGAATACAAGCGTGTAATCCGTCATTCATAATTCAGCCGTCGTCCATTAGAGAATATCCGCGTCCATAATCCAAAGACCTATTCCATATCCATATAACAGTATTAGCACCAAATTAAAAAAAGACAATCATAGTATACATAAACATAGGCTAGTTTCCTGCAAGAGAGAAGCGGTCAACAGTTTTCAATGATGCCGACAAGACATCATGATGTTCCAAAAATATAAAATCCGTATTGCTGATTCTTAATCCATAATAATCGTTCTAAAGTCGTTATCTAGAGAATGGTGTATCTCAGTCACGCTTTGATTGTGGTTGTTCATATGAGTACCATGAGGATCTTGAAGTACATGGGTTCATACGGCCCCTAGCCCCAGGTTAAGCGGAATTAGACACAAGTTACGAAACGTAACGTCATAGATCTTGCACGCTACGTTCGTATTTTGCTATCAGCATGCGATATGTATCGCCAAATTTGAGAAACTTTGAGTGGAGGCGCTTGGAGGAATAGCCCTGTTTTATAGGTTTCTGCAACAATGTTTTGTGACGTTGATTGAAATCGTCACAATTAACACAGGATCTAGCAAATGCTACTAGGCGAGGTATGTATACGCCATATGCAGGTCCAACTGGAATATTACTGCGCAGAAAGTGATAGTTTACGATGTTGAAATTGTAATCATCTCTTTTGTCATAAAGTCGACGAGAGAGAATGCCCGCTTCGTTTTTGTAGAGATATAGATCTAAATATGAAGTGCCTGTAGGGCTATCTGTAGTTTCCTTCAAATCCAGTGAAGGTGGATATATATCCTTCACTGCGTCATTTATATAGCGATTATCCACAGCGAGAAGATCGTCTATATAGCGTTTGGTGAATGAGAAGGAACGGGCTTTGAATGGATCGGTTTTTGAAAGCGCCTGCATATAGTCATATTCATAAGAGAACAGATACAGGTCAGCCAACAGGGGTGCGCAATTAGTACCCATTGGAATACCTATATGCTGAATTCACATATATTGATGTAATGTTATATATAAATGCCTAATTGAGCTGTTTCCGTTGTCGGAAGAAGTATCAGCTCAGTTGAAATATGGAATCTTATTGCTGTCCAAGGATGTAGCTTCGAAATTGTCATTCGTATCACTAATGGAATTCTTTCTGTCCATTTCCCGAACAGATGCTATGTTGGTTACAACATTCAAATACCGTTAAAACAGGCGAAAATGTATTATGTAGAAGCACAGTTGTATTCTGTTTAATATGATGGGTCTTTGTCCGCTTATTTTTCTGCTAGTCGAAAGTATGACGCGCAGAAAATCATGTTTTCTGGCAACATTGCAAACTATTTATAGCTTGTAACGAACAAATACATTGTGTTTAAATACCTTTATACATGCATGAAGTGAGATGCCAAGTGAAAATGTTGTCCGCTTATTGATTCGGAAAATATATCCAAATAATTATCGTACATCTTCACTTCCGCCTCCACTCAAAGATTATCAAATTTGGCGATACATAGGGCATGCTGATACAACACTAGCAGAGTAACGTGCAAGATCTATGGCGTTACCTTTTGTAACTTGTGTCTAATTCCGCTTAACCCGGAGCTAGAGGCCGTATGTACCCATGTACTTAAAGATCATCATGGCGTTCATTGAACAAGCACAATCAAGGCGTGACTGGGATACATCATGCTCTAGATAACGACCGTACAAAGAAAATCTGAATTTTTTGGAACATCATGATGTCTTGAAAACTTTTGACTGCTTCTCTCTTACAAGAACCTAACCTGTGTTTATGTGCACGTGACTGTTGTTGTTATTTTTTATTTGGTGCTAATGCTTTTATATGGAATAGATGTTTGGATTATGGATGCGGATTTTATTTAATGGACGACGTCTGAATATTGAATGACGAATTAGACGATGGTAATGTGACAGAGTGCTCGCCTCGCAAACGGCAGGCCCCAGGTTCGATACCGGGCCGAGTCTTACCAAGGACCTCTCGCTTTCAATTTGCGTTCAGAAGTAAGAGGATAGACCAATCAGAAGTAAGAGGATGGACCAAAGGCTGTTTGGCCCGGTGTCCGAATAATCTGATTGGGTAGTGATGATATGACTGAAAAATTGTTAAAAGCGACATTCAATCCCCTTTTTTCTTCTCTATAATATTTTTTTCAGTTACGCTCTGACTGGGACTTCGAGTGAAGACCACGAATATGTTGAATAAATCAGTGAGTTCATTTGACCCCAGGGTTTAAAGGAATTGGATGCAGGTTAAGGAGCTTAGCGCCAGAGATACTGTTCGTTCCGAGCGTATTCTCTCACCAGTGAATCGCAGCAAGGTTGCATATCTCATGAAATACTAACCCTACTCGTTATCGTTATTTGTATTATCTAATAAAAAAGTACTGTGAAATTGATATTGGAACATTCAATCTCGCACGATATAAGAAAATATCTGGGAACAATTATTTTTCTACGGTCGTTGTCTGCTCCTAAAACTTTCCCAGTAATGTTAGATAGACTCTGACGAATTTTTATGCTATTAACATCGTGAATTTTCTGGTGACAAGGGAAATGTGCGGCTAAACGGATGAAAAAGCTAACGATAGTCATTATTGATCATGAAGAAGAGAGTTTAACTATAGAGAATTAATGAAGAGATAATCAATTCACCATGATTCTCAATAGGACATCGGGTCTGCTGAAAACACTGTCACGCATACCTAATTTACCACTGACTGAACTGTGGAGCAATTCCTCGCGCAGAATGATGTATTGAAATGTACAGCTTGCAAAGGGTAAACCACTCTCCAGTTACAGTGACTTTTGCATACGCGCTTGCGAAATGAACCCAACCCATTATGTAGAGAGATGGCATTCTAACAACCAACTGTTTGAAGACCTGTATTGAAAAAAGAGACAGATTATACGTTCATTAGATATCTTTGAAGTTCGAACTTATATACTCATTTATTTTGAAGAGTAAATCTGGTAATACACCTATCTTTAAAACCGTCCAAACGGATGGAAGTGTATCACAGGTCATATTAATGACACTAAGCCAATTTAGACGTCAGCATTTCGAAATATCTTTGATTTATCAGACCATCACCAGTGTTCAAAATGCGACGAAGGAGAAACGAGCCAATATCGATTGTGTATAGAGTGATCTTTTCTCCAAGTAGCTGCGTTATTCATCCTAATATGGCGGTTGGGTTGGTCCGATATATATATAGGTCATCCAATCATTAATCAAACTTTCCGACACTTTTCGAGATTCAAATAAATTCGAGATTAGTGACGTCGCGTGTCTGTTTAGAAGTCCTTTTACGATAACTGTTGGGCTAATATACCAAAGTGTGGACGTAGAAATGTGAGAAGATGATTACTGATATGCAGGAGGGCAAATGTGTTCTGTTGTAGTGGACTGTCCCCCATCAAGTTCCTTGAAAGTCGAAAGTGCGACTTCAGGATAATTGTCAGATTCGTCCATTCCGTTGTTCGGTGGAATTAATTTTGACAATGTCTGGACTTTTATTTAAATCACTTCGTCGAGGTACAATACAGAAGCACATACACTATCGTGATTTCTGATAGATCAGTATAGAAATATGCATGTAAATATTTGTAGGTAAAATATCACTGGCGGCATTCAACGTTTCTCAAGTAGTTCACCTTTTCACCATTGATCATGTAACCGCGTCTCGTTCGTTCTAGACACTTGTATAGTGTATAAGAAATTATAGTGTTTTTAATTTGTTCCTTTCAGCCCCAAAATTTGAATCAAATTCCAGATGGGATTTAAAATGAACCGAATTTCATTGTGCGCCGTAATAAACATGAATCACGAAATTCGGACTGCCTGCTGGAAAGTATGCGAGATTTGGGGTTGGGAGCTGGACATTGTTTGTAAATTGAACCAACATCAGTATTTTTCTTCGTTAATTTTGTATGAATATGTATGAAATGGAGCGATATGCGAGAGGTGGGCAAAACTGACGACGTATGGCAACTGAAAAACAACCATTGCAGGTCGTACTGAAGGTTCGTTGCATGTAAACGTAAATGTCTATGTATCAATGATATTACACATTTTAAACAAGTACATGTACGGTCAGTTTATCTGGTTCGAACCTAGAAAAGCAACAATGAATTTCGAGTCAGATGACCAGACCAGACGTAGCGTGGAACTGCTGACTTGATATTTTAATACACTGTGGGTTTTTTTATCCCCCGCCGGACCAAGGTCGAGGGATATGGAATCACTGTCTGTTCGGTCGTGGGTGCGAGCGTTTGCCCGGTTTTCTTGTTGGCACGATCATTTGAAAACTATTGATCCAATTCGCTCCAAACTTTGAATGAAGCTATAATTGGGGAATAGCTCTTGACCCATTGGTTTTCATACCAATCGGTCAAACGTCTTTATTACATTTTTTTATTTTGATCTACTATCGAAAGAGCTTTCAGAGTTTTCTCCCTATGGGATCAGTTGTTTAGGACTAGAGTTATCTCCCGATTCCTTGTGTTAGGATGCGTAAAATTCAGGGAATATAACCTGAACCAGAGCACACGGGTGAATGAGTATTTCATTGATATATTGCTAATACATCTATTTACAAGAAGACGGGACAGGAAAATCACGCTTGAAAAGGGCTGCTAAACATAAACCAAAACGACGGATTCATTCTTCCAATCGAATGCCACAGACAAAGATCTACGATCATTGATATCTGTCTAAATACCGATCTAGTGACCAGGATGTTTAGCAGGGAAGAGAAGCACTGACACATCCATCTAACCGCAGCGAACTACTATGATGATAAAATATTCTTTGGTCAGCAGTCAATGGTAATGCTGGTTAATGATAAATGTAGCTCCATTATCAAATATTATCAATGCTAAAGTGATGCTGGATTGATTTTTGACGCACAGCTGACAGCATAGAAGTTAACATCTGCTGTCATTTGTCGCACATTTAACCCGGTGTGGAAGCAACCGTGGTCCGCCAGATATGAGGGTCCGGGGACCATGGTATCTGGATCTGGGTGCCCGAAGGGCACCCAGATCCAGATACGAAAGTCCTTCCTCGGAAACAATTGTCCCCCTATCAGCAGAAACCAGGGTCCTGTTATCGTTGGAGTCCGGGTCACTGAAATCTAGACAGGAATGTCTCTTCTCATATAAGGGCCCGGACCATGGCATCTGGCGGACTATGGGCGCTTCCACAACTATGGAAGTCCTCAGAGTCCGGCATACCTCAGAGTCCGGTTGACCTATATATGAAACTAAGGGAATAGTAAAGACTAGAAATTCTGAACTGAGGTTCGGCCAGCAAATCGGTGGTGCAGTGGGTAAAGGCATAGACGGTGGACAGTACAGCAGAAGGTAAGATTGTGGGTTCGATCCTAGTCGAGGTCAGTTGAAAATGTTTGATTTCCTGCATTTCTCATGTACAGCTTTAATACGTCTTGTAAAGTTATACCGTCGCATCTTTGTTAAATATATATTTTTTTTTTTTCAGAAAAAAAATAATTTTATGTATTTAAGTCAATATACATATTTACGGTGGCCCAAATACGACATGCTATTAATTTTAGTTTTGTATATAGAACGTTTCATTTTGGGTGGAGGGGGGGGGGGAATTCTTTCACTCCTTTCTCTCCACCCAGGTGCAAATGTTTTCACCGGGGTGAAAAGGTTTCCACCTGGGCGCAAACGTTATCACCCTGGTGGAAACCTGTTTTAACACAGGTGGAATCCTGTTTTCACCCAGGTGAAAATCTTCTTACCCCGGTGAAAACGTTTCCACCCAGTTTCCATCCGGGTGAAAACTAAACCAAAAGAAGCAAACCTAGAACTTAAAAAATAATAAAAAACTGGAAAAATAGCAGGTCATATATGGGCCGCCGTACATCTTCAATATGTCGTAGAACACCGTATAGAGGTACTAGGAATCCTTCTTTTCGCGCAGGGTTAATTTTCGCACGCATATGATTTTGTGAATGTTGCGAAATCAGAAAGAAACACGAGATATTGAGATATCTAATGAAAATGTATATCACATTTCTGACATCAGTAAATATTGAGGAAATTGTCATGTCGGAGATCTCTATTACTGTTATAATTAATGTTAATCTAAAATGACCCCGTTTGTCCGCTGATACTACTTACGACTTCTCGCATAGTCAGGGCGAAATTGGAATATTTTACAATATGCAAATATAATGCTCAGGGTCTTTTCATATTCGGTCCGTATCTTCCGAATGCGGGATATCCTGAACGATCTCTCCTGACATTTCAAGCTGACTCGCGGTTCGTGAACTAGGATCGGGTCATTTGTTTGCATAGGAGCATACCATAAAATATAAGTTTTAATTTGTTTTCACATTAACCGTAAAGGGGCGCATCTGGTATCATTAAAAAATAATCAAATGAATAAAACATAACATAAATGCAAAATAAAAAATGCCACGTCTACATGCATCTGATTACTGCATTCATATATGGCACATCTGCGAAATTAATGGATTATATTGAGTACACTGAAAAAAAAATCTTAAAATTTAAGGAATATTCCCCGACTATTACACCGGCGGAATATTCCTTAAAATTCAATAAGGAATATTCCGTAGCATGTTAAGGAAATTCCTTAACATGGTAAGGAATATCCCTTAGTTATGTTGAGGAATATTCCGCTGGTGTAACAGTCGGAGATTATTTCTTAAATTTTTAAGGATTTTTTTTTCTGTGTACCTGATCAGGTGAGTATATAAGCTGACCACCTGTCCACAATCAGACCCATGTCATCCTTAGATCCTGCTGATAGTCTGCGATATTTGGCCAACAATATCGACAAGTACGAAGCCGGAAAGTCAGCAAGAGAAACGTTCCATACGTCGAGCTGCTCAAGCGAATTTTCTGGTAGCAGGATGCCAACAACATTCTGTTGTTTTGATCATTGAAAGTGAATATATTTATTATGAGTTTTATCTTTGATTGTTCGAGCGAGATACTATTCTTTTTTGGTATAACCCATTTACATAGGAATGCGAAAAGTGAGTCCTTGTGACCCGCAATTAATATATTTTGTAGACTTTATATATGGCGAATATGTATATATTACCGCTAGTTCAACCTAAGGCGCTCGCAAACTAATGGTGTATTCGTGACAAACACCGGGTATATTTGCCTATTCCATCCAAGATTGAATAAGGTTAGCCCATAGGGGACATCGATACTTTTTGTTTTCATTTTTTTTATTGCATTTTCTGCATTCATTGGGGATGCTCTTGATTTTCGCCTATTTTCTACAAACAGATTTTAGTTTATCACATGTTTTCTTTACATTTTTGTCATTTCTAGTAACGTCGTCATAATTGACTTTATTTTTTTTTCAACGAAAACCAAACAAAACTCTTGGAAACGTTTACACCGTTTTGAACATTAGAGTAAATCGATTTTTGATCAAATTTTGCGAAAAATGTATTCATGTAATTTCTCCAAACAAAAATGCATGATGAATCAACCGTGATTTTACCCTTGATCCTCTGCTCGGGAGGTTATGTAAATAGACTCCAAATGACCCCAGTATGATAAACTACAAATTCACGGAGTGTCATCTCTCAAGTTGTTGTCGTTCCGCAGATTGCGCAGAAAGTTTGATGGGGGGTGGGGGTGGGGTGGCGAATGTCCCTCCGCCAGGCCTGGTAGGGTTAAACAAGGAATTGTTTGCATAAAATAGTCCAAGATATATAGAAAACATACAAATTTGACCCCGTCTTTGGAAGACCCACGGAATATGCCGTTAAAAGAATACAAGTAGTGGCCTAGTTACCCCCACTGAATGGCAGCTTCCACACCTTTATAGAGCAATTGCATATCGCCACTTGCAT
Source organism: Hanleya hanleyi (assembly GCA_036873755.1). NCBI lineage: Eukaryota > Metazoa > Mollusca > Polyplacophora > Lepidopleurida > Hanleyidae > Hanleya > Hanleya hanleyi. The sequence continues at coordinate 18,310 of JAVTVY010040209.1, forward strand.
TCGTGGAAACAGAAGAACGTATTATTTCTCGTGTTGACTTGTTGTAACGTATGCTCGCCAATATGTTGTATTCTTCACTGGACAAGCACAGAGGCGCAAAAGCATCAAGAAAAGCCGTTAGGTGTGATGCAGTCTTACCTGGCTATTTCTTAGCATAAATTTCAAGATTTTCTGTTAAAATTATCTTGTGTTTTCATTTCGTTTTCGTCCTCACTCACCTCCTGTGTACTTACACTTACAACCGGTGACGTCAACAGGTCACTTTCGGATGACCTTTGTGAGGTCACTCCCGGTTCCGGTCACGTGTTCGAAAGTGCACAATAGCGAAAACTCGCACAATAGCGGAAATTCATGCGCAGGGGTAAAGGTCACTTTATGTCACATGACCGGAACCGGTAGTGACTTCACAAAGGTCAGACGGAAATGATCTGTTGGCGCCACCTGTCGGAAGTTGGTCAATAACGCCGTAACTTCCCTTTCTATACTACTCCCTGATAAACATGTTCACGTGTAAACTGGATGGAAGTAGTAATCGAGGCGGACACTGGGCTCCAGGTTAGGACTTTCGTCTCCTGGAAGCCAGTGTCCCAGGACATCCAAATCCAGACCTGAATGCCCGATGGACAATTAAATCCAGATCTTAGTGTCTTGGGACACTTACGTCTAGATGCGAGTGTCCTCCGGACACTGGATGCATGGGGCCACCGTTTCCGCCACACCTGTGGAATCAATTTTAAGCTAGAATGTGGACCGAAGGCCATCCCTCAAAGTGCACAGTTCATGAGGGATATGTTAAATGATATGAACCCATGTACTTCAAGATCCTCATGGTACTCATATGAACAGTCACAATCAAAGCGTGACTGAGATACATCATTCTTTACATGACTACTTTACAACGAATATTATGGATTAAGAATACTGATCAGCGATACGGATTTGATATTTTTGGAACATCATGATGTCTTACCGGCATCATTGAAAACTGTTGACCGCTTCTCTCTTGCAGGAAACTAGCCTATGTTTATGTATACTATGATTATCTTTTTGAATTTG
>JAVTVY010040210.1:0-18939 GCA_036873755.1 Hanleya hanleyi
CACCTAGTGTCGAAAACTGGACCTTGTATGGGTCCTGCTAGACGTTTTGGAGATAGGGGAGCCCCTAATGGGCCGATGGAGTTGTATGAGGTATCAAAGTGAAGTATATTTCAAGTATGGGTGGGTGCATGTAAAATTTTTCCTGAAAAAATACGGAACACGGACTTTATCCTAAATTACGTGAAAATGCCTATATGGGGTATGGGGGGTATAGGATCATCCTGGGAAACCTACTTCTCGACATTTGCGGTATAGGTTGTGGGGTCTCGTTTTCTTAGTCTCGTCAAGACAAACATGATAGGAAGTGTCCTGGAGCGAATCGGTGAAATTTTTGAAAAAAGTACGATATACACCCATATAGTCCCATACTGGGGGTATAGGATCAATGTTTGTCCCCCTGGGAAACGTACTTCTATACATTTGCGGTAGGGTTATGGGGTCTCGTTTTCTTAGTCTCGTCATTTAGAACATGATAGGAAGTGTCCCGGCGCGAATCGGTGAAATTTTTGAAAAAGTACGATATAGCCCCATATAGTCCCATACTGGGGGTATAGGATCAATGTTTGTCCCTGGGAAACGTACTTCTATACATTTGCGGTAGGGTTTTGGGGTCTCGTTTTACTCGTCTCGTCATTTAGAACATGATAGGAAGTGTCCCCGTGCGAATCGGTGAAATTTTTGAAAAAGTCACCGAACCCCATATAGTCCCATACTGAGGGTATAGGATCAATGTTTGTCCCCCTGGGAAACGTACTTCTATACATTTGCGGTAGGGTTGTGGGGTCTCGTTTTACTCGTCTCGTCATTTAGAACATGATAGGAAGTGTCCCCGTGCGAATCGGTGAAATTTTGAAAAAGTACGATATAGCCTCATATAGTCCCATACTGAGGGTATAGGATCAATGTTTGTCCCCCTGGGAAACGTACTTCTATACATTTGCGGTAGGGTTGTTTGGATTTGTTTTTCACGTCTCGTCATTTAGAACATGATAGGAAGTGTCGCGGAGCGAAACGGTGAAATTTTTGGAAAAGTCACCGAGGCCTGGGTAGGCCCATAGGCCTATACTGCATGGCTATGGGTGTATAGGCCCATACGGGGTGGACGTGTTGGGGTCTAGGTGAGTCCCTAATGATCCGATGGGGTCGATTGAGGTCTTATTTTGAAGCTCTCGTGGAGGAGCACTTGACTACACTAATGGTTCGTCCGTGTTCAATAGTCTGCGCATGCGCAGCCTGGCCGTAGTATAGAAAGCAGGCATTTTGGGGGGTATGTGGGTGCGTGTTTGGGGGTAGAGATGGGCTATTCACGGTTCGAATGGGTCGTGTGAGGTATCAATGTGAAGCTTGTGTGGGGTAGAGTCAGAATGGCGTGTTTTTAAGTGCAAGTCGCGTCAATCTGCGCATGCGCAGCCTGGCCGTAGTAGAGAAAACAGGCATTTTGGGGGGTATGTGGAAAGGATCCCATCATCAGAATCTGTCCGTCATCTATTTGACCCAGAATCTCTTTCTTCAAGGGAAGGCGTCCAGAGATATCCAGAGATATTGCCTTGAACTACCAATATTTTGTGTTGTTCTCCAATCTTGGTCCGAATGCGTCGTATGAGGTGTCATCTTGTAGCAACGCCCACCAACGCCAAGCTTAACGCTTCAACGCCCTGGTGAAATAGCTCAGAAGTTCTGATTTTCTAGATATTCCATGGAATTGACACCAATTCATCGAAATGCTGTGACGCCCGTCAACGCCCGTCGTTACGCCTTAACGCTCTTACATAGCGCCTTGACGCCATGATATAGACCGGAGAGAGAACAACAACAACAACAACAAGGATGACACATGAGAGAACAACAACAACAAGAAGTTTTTTCATATAGTTTATTTTCCCCAATGTTACAGCATACCCACGCTGGAGGAGCCGCGTTGGGTGTGTTTACAACTCAAAAAGACTCTTGCCCAATCAGAGGCCACCATTTGCATCTGTCATATTCGTTCCTGTCCGTTAGATGTATTCTTGTCCAATCAGAAGTCGCCATTTCAAAATGTTCCATCTTCGACCATGTTCGCTCTGAACCGTTTATTCTAAGCGCCGTCGGGCAGGCCTGGATATTCTTCGGGCAGCATGTCCTGAAACAGTTGTTTGCGCATTCTGATCGCATTTTCCAGGGCCCCGGTGGGTGGTAGCCCCATAGCCTCTTCCAAGTGACGCTTGGTCTTCATGATGGACCTGTGCGTGGGATCGCCTTTCATTTCAAGCGGTAGTAAGGTATACTATTCATAGATCGCTATGGCTGTTTTCCTGATGCGGGGGCGCATTTTGGTGTACGTCTGTTGTAAATTATCCTCTCCGGCGTCCTCAATCGCTGCAGCGTAAGTATTGATAGCTGCTGTCACAATACGATCCCAGAAGGTAGGTTCTGCCTCAGTTTCCACGGACGTATGCTGACTATCTGAGGTCAAGCTCCCCGCATCACTAGATAGACTCTCGGCAATCTCTGTTTCGTTATCAGTCGGTACACTCTCAGCAGTCTCTGTATCAGCATCCGCCTCAACGGACTCCTCAGAGTCTTCAATCCCATGTATAGTTTTCTGGTGTCGCATCATATCGTAATGTCTGGTGAACATGCGTTCGCACTCAGAGCAAGTATAAGTCATGTTGACGGTTGAACGTCGACTGTGCGTGTTTTTGGAAATACGCTCGCTTTTATAGACAGTAACGCCCGTCAACGCTTAGTTTAACGCTTCAACGCCCTGGTGAATTAGCTCAGAAGCTCTGATTTCCATGGAATTGACACCAATTCATCGAAATGCAGCGACGCCCGTCAACGCCCGTCGTTACGCCTTAACGCCCGTCTCAACGCCTTAACGCCCGTCTCAACGCCTTAACACACTTTCTTAACACTTTAACGTCGTTTAATGATGCGTTCAAACAAATGTTGCTTTTGTGCTATTGCTCTGACATACGCCGCTTTCCAGTTCATGCCTGAGACTCACTCACTCACTCACTCACTCACTCACTTACCGTCGTTAGTGCGTCCATGGGTTAAGACGGGCGTTGGGGACGCCTCACGGGCGTTTTGCACGCCTCACTCACTCACTCACTCACTCACTCACTCACACGCGCGAGAACGTCAACGCCCTGTGGTGGTGGTGGGAGCTCCCGTGTGGCAAAGCTCTTGGATCTGAGCTCTTGGAGCTCAAAGTGCGTGGAGCTCAGCTCGGAAGTGACATTTGTATGTGACCTCTGTGAGGTCACTTCCGCTTCCGTTCACGTGACCGGAACTGACCTTTGACCCCTGCGCGCAATTCTTGGAGCCGCCATGTTGGATCCGCCATTTTGGAGCCGCCATCTTGGATCCGCCATTTTGGAACCGCCATCTTGGATATGTCCCATAATGCACCGGGTCAATATACTCGCTTCTGATTGGACGAGAGCTCTGTGACGGATTGGAAATACTCGCTTCTGATTGGTGTACGTCGCTAAAGGTGACCGTAACGCGCCGGGGTCAAAGGTCAGTTCCGGTCACCTTTAGCGACGTACACCAATCAGAAGCGAGTATTTCCAATCCGTCACAGAGCTCTCGTCCAATCAGAAGCGAGTATATGTCACTTCCGAGCTGAGCTCCACGCGCTTTGAGCTCCAAGAGCTCAGATCCAAGAGCTCTGTCACACGGGAGCTCCCACCACAACCACAGGGCGTTGACGTTCTCGCGCGTGTGAGTGAGTGAGTGAGTGAGGCGTGCAAAACGCCCGTGAGGCGTCCCCAACGCCCGTCTTAACCCATGGACGCACTAACGACGGTGAGTGAGTGAGTGAGTGAGTGAGTGAGTCTCAGGCATGAACTGGAAAGCGGCGTATGTCAGAGCAATAGCACAAAAGCAACATTTGTTTGAACGCATCATTAAACGACGTTAAAGTGTTAAGAAAGTGTGTTAAGGCGTTGAGACGGGCGTTAAGGCGTTGAGACGGGCGTTAAGGCGTAACGACGGGCGTTGACGGGCGTCGCTGCATTTCGATGAATTGGTGTCAATTCCATGGAAATCAGAGCTTCTGAGCTAATTCACCAGGGCGTTGAAGCGTTAAGCTAAGCGTTGACGGGCGTTACTGTCTATAAAAGCGAGCGTATTTCCAAAAACACGCACAGTCGACGTTCAACCGTCAACATGACTTATACTTGCTCTGAGTGCGAACGCACGTTCACCAGACATTACGATATGATGCGACACCAGAAAACTATACATGGGATTGAAGACTCTGAGGAGTCCGTTGAGGCGGATGCTGATACAGAGACCGCTGAGAGTGTACCGACTGATAACGAAACAGAGATTGCCGAGAGTCTATCTAGTGATGCGGGGAGCTTGACCTCAGATAGTCAGCATACGTCCGTGGAAAGTGAGGCAGAACCTACCTTCTGGGATCGTATTGTGACAGCAGCTATCAATACTTACGCTACAGCGATTGAGGACGCCGGAGAGGATAATTTACAACAGACGTACACCCAAATGCGCCCCCGCACCAGGAAAACAGCCATGGCGATCTATGAACAGTATACCTTACTAACGCTTGAAATGAAAGGCGATCCCACGCACAGGTCCATCATGAAGACCAAGCGTCGCTTAGAAGAGGCTATGGGGCTACCACCCACCGAGGCTCTGGAAAATGCGATCAGAATGCGCAAACAACTGTTTCAGGACATGCTGCCCGAAGAATATCCAGGCCTGCCCGACGGCGCTTAGAATAAACGGTTCAGAGCGAACATGGTCGAAGATGGAACATTTTGAAATGGCGACTTCTGAGTGGACAAGAATACATCTAACGGTCAGGAACGAATATGACAGATGCAAATGGTGGCCTCTGATTGGGCAAGAGTCTTTTTGAGTTGTAAACATACCCAACGCGGCTCCCCCAGCGTGGGTATGCTGTAACAATGGGGAAAATAAACTATATGAAAAAACTTCTTCTTGTTGTTGTTCTCTCATGTGTCATCCTTGTTGTTGTTGTTGTTCTCTCTCCGGTCTATATCATGGCGTCAAGGCGTTATGTAAGAGCTATTTCACCAGGCGTTGAAGCGTTAAGCTTGGCGTTGGCGGGCGTTGCTACAAGATGACACCTCATACGACGCATTCGGACCAAGATTGGAGAACAACACAAAGTATTGGTAGTTCAAGGCAATATCTCTGGACGCCTTCCCTTGAGGAAAGAGATTCTGGGTCAAATAGATGACGGACAGATTCTGATGATGGGATCCTTTCCACATACCCCCAAAAATGCCTGTTTTCTCTACTACGGCCAGGCTGCGCATGCGCAGATTGACGCGACTTGCACTTAAAAACACGCCATTCTGACTACCCCACACAAGCTTCACATTGATACCTCACACGACCCATTCGAACCGTGAATAGCCCATCTCTACCCCCAAACACACACCCACATACCCCCCAAAATGCCTGCTTTCTATACTACGGCCAGGCTGCGCATGCGCAGACTATTGAACACGGACGAACCATTAGTGTAGTCAAGTGCTCCTCCACGTGAGCTTCAAAATAAGACCTCACTCGACCCCATCGGATCATTAGGGACTCACCTAGACCCCAACACGTCCACCCCGTATGGGCCTATACACCCATAGCCATGCAGTATAGGCCTATGGGCCTACCCAGGCCTCGGTGACTTTTTCCAAAAATTTCACCGTTTCGCTCCGCGACACTTCCTATCATGTTCTAAATGACGAGACGTGAAAAACAAATCCAAACAACCCTACCGCAAATGTCTAGAAGTAGGTTTCCCAGGGGGACAAACATTGGTCCTATACCCCCAGTATGGGACTATATGGGGCTATATCGTACTTTTTCAAAAATTTCACCGATTCGCTCCGGGACACTTCCTATCATGTTTGTCTTGACGAAACTAAGAAAACGAGACCCCACAATCTATACCGCAAATGTCGAGAAGTAGGTTTCCCAGGATGGTCCTATACCCCTCATACCCCATATAGGCATTTTCACGTAATTTAGGATAAAGTCCGTGTTCCGTATTTTTTCAGGAAAAATTTTACATACCCCCACCCTGGAACTAGGGGGAGATAACTCTATTGATAGGCAAGCCCCGTTAAGCCCGGCGACCTATATACCCCCCATACCCCATATAGGCATTTTCCCGAATTTTTCGATAAAGTCCGTGTTCCGTGTTTTTTTTTCAGGAAATATTTTACATGCACCCACCCATAACTGGATGCCCCTTCACCTAGGCTTCATTTTGATACCTCATACAACTCCATCGGCCCATTAGGGTGTCCCCTAGCTCCAAAATGTCTATTTCCATACCCTTTGGCCACCGCGCATGCGCAGAATGACCATATTTCAACCCTACACCCAGCCCATCAGATGCCCCTTCACGAATGCTTCACATGGATACCTCATATGACCCCATTGGACTATTAGTGGCTCCCATAGCTCCAAAACGTCTATTTCCATACCCTTTGGCCACCGCGGATGCGCAGAATGACGCTAGTTCAACCCCACACCCAGCCCATCAGATGCCCCTTCACGAATGCTTCACTTTGATACCTCATATGACCCCATTGGACCATTAGTGGCTCCCCTAGCTCCAAAACGTTTATTTCCATACCCTTGGGCCACCGCGCATGCGCAGAATGACCATATTTCAACCCCACACCCTGCCCATCAGATTCCCCTTCACGAATGCTTCACATGGATACCTCATATGACCCCATTGGACTATTAGTGGCTCCCCTAGCTCCAAAACGTCTATTTTCATACCCTTGGTATACACGAGTTGTCTCCCTTGCGTCAGTGTGTGCAGATGGCGCTATGGTTTGGATCGAAGCCGTGATGTGGAAAGGGCGTCCCCACACCATCCTGGAGCCGCCATTTTGTTTGTTGGTTTTTTGCGGAGATACACGGGACAATAAACGCTCGACCTGGACCATCCGCGGTGCGAATTCGTCGTGGGAAGTGTCATCTTGTACCAACGCCCACCAACGCCATTCTTAATGCTTCACATTGATACCTCATATGACCCCATTGGACCATTAGGGGCGCCCCTAGCTCCAAAACGTCTATTTTCAGACCCTTTGGCCACCGCGCATGCGCAGAATGCCGTTATGTCAACCCCACACCCAGCCCATCAGATGCCCCCTCACCTAGGCTTCACTTTGATACCTCATACGACCCCATCGACACATTAGAGGCTCGCCTAGATCCCAAAACGGCTATTTTCATACCCTTGGGCCACCGCGCATGCGCAGAATGTCGCTATTTCAACCCCACACCCAGCCCATTAGATGCCCCTTCACCTAAGCTTCACTTTGATACCTCACTTGACCCCATCGGACCATTTTATCTAGGGACTACTTTTTCTCCGCGGAAGCTTTTTCCCGCGACCGCATCACCACCAGGACCGCATCACCGCGGAGGAATACAAAGGCCAAAGAACTATAGTCACCCAGAGTTACCTCCCCCTAGATTGGAACTCTTCTGTACTGGAGGTGAGAAAGGTCAGTCACGTGACAAAATACTCGCTTCTGATTGGACGAGAGCCGCCCCCAGTTTCCCCCTAATTTGCATAAATACGACTCAATTTGCCCTTTTACTACTATCCATTTTAAAACATGGCCGCCTAAAAACACGGCCATTTTCCAACATGGCCGTCTAGGAAAAACCCCAGTACATACACCAACAAGTCTAGACATGTACCAAAGGCCACGCCTCTACTCTGACAGATCGAGTTGTCTCCCTTGCGTCCAAAGTGTACAGATGGCGCCACCATCGGAAGTTGTGACGTCATAGTTACATCCGGGTGAAAATTAACTTGAAATGGCTTTTATATACTACTATCGTGTCTCCATTATCGCGGAGCGATATCCGGTACTTTACCGTATTCTGTTCGGCCTTCATCCGGCGGAGAACAGACTCGAGAAATGTGATAAATTACAGGTTTTCATACCACTTCAGAAACAGATATTGCCTGGGCTTACAAAATATATAGGTATGAATAACTTTCGTTTCATCCAAGAGGTGTGGTAGATCTGTACTTTTGAACAAGTAGGACATCACATGACTCGAAAATGGCGGGTTACGTTGGGATTGCGTCGGTAGACTTTAGCTAATTGGCTGACGAAGTCACGTGGTATTGATTTCTGGACCTCTTGTAGTTGCCGAAAGTAGGATGAAAATGGATACACACGATCCCAGGGTCAGTCTTACCGCGTATAGATGACCCAGATGGTTACAGGTTAATCCGATGCAACGCCACATACGTTGCGGTATCACTTTCGGTCACGTGATTGGTGGAGTGTCGTCTATACGTTTAGCAAATTATGTAATAGGTCCCCAGTTATCTATCCAACTGCTGTCTGCGTTAGGCTTTATTTCCTCTCTCATGTGTGTCAGATAGTTCTCCGTTTGAATTGCATACTGCATTGAATTGAAACAATATAGTGTCTTTGCTTACCCCGGAAAAAAGGTACATAGATTAATTGTGAGGCCCTCACAGTCAGGCGATTTATTTTCTGGCATACTGTATAGAGCCGAGCTCATCTCAATGTTCAAGGTCTATCTTGTTCCAGAAGTTTTGTTAAATCAGATAGTTTAAATGATCAATAACTCCTTCCAATAACTCACTGTAATTATCGTCTGGAAGTTTAGACTGATACAAATTCGAGTAAAAGAATCGTATGCATGAGAAGTAAGATGTCACTTCCTTCTGTAAGAACCTGACCATTTTGTGTAGTCACTTTATTCACTGCTGGCCTCATTTGCCAACCTCCAAACAGGGCTATCGCCCCTTCTGGCAGTCGATCGACCCTGCCGTCATTCACTTTACATATAGCCGTGTAGCCCGAAAACATCGGCTAAGGAGTCTATTTTTTTGGTTGTTGTTGCTGAATCTGACTCCTTAGCCCGAATGACTGATAGAGCCTGAAATGGAAATAACTAAATAAGACGTCAGTCGCTCGAGATCTTTAACTGCACACGGCGTGGAGAATTGAGACAGAGGCACAAAAAGCATTTTATCGAATAAATAATATGATCTGGCATCTCCAGCACTATGACAAACACCTAATGACTCCTTTAATTAGATGCCATCAAACACGGATTTTGTCAACAAAACCCTTGTGTTTCTTTCTCCAGTTTACAGGGACATGCGCAGAATGGGGTTGACCTTTTGACTCACGTCATCAAGAAATCGATCCATGCTGGTTTTAAACCAATAGCGACGTGTGTTTATTCACGTGATCAGAAAGGTCACGAGATAAAAATAGCGAAGATCATATTCTCACAAGATGTCAGAAAGGCGCGAAAACGTTAAAATCAATGGAGGTTTTTTCTCACACATTTGATCACATTTTTTCAGCATCAAAACAGTCATGATAGATGGTACATGGACAAAGAAGCTCAGGTCGGTCAAACTGTATCAAATTGGCATATTTTTTCTCTCCCGTTTCGTTATTTTCGTCAGCGAGAAGGCGCTTTTCGCAACAGAGGTTTTTATCGCCAAATTTTAACCTACCCTCGATCTGAGCTGTGATAGGAATGCCACGCCCCCTTACCCTGTATTTATCTATCACAGCCAGAGTTTCTGAGTTAATAGCTGTGTACCAGAACATCCTTTCAAAAAACCTGAATCTTGCCAGCCAATCAGTCGTTATCAGCATACTCAACACTGAGATATTTAATTTTGCAGATGTGAATGTGCGTGATTATTAACTGATTCCGAAAAATAAACATTGCTGGTTTGTTTTCAAACAAACGACCGTTAGCTTTGATGTAGTGTTGTTGTTGATGTAAAGAGATTTACAGTTATTTAATTGGCGGTAGTCACTGATTGTTTTCTTTTGTCTGCCGAATCTCCCGCACGCCCTGCAGTTGATTAATTGTGGTTAATTCAACTTGTTGCGATACATACCAAATCGGATAATCTCAAATAATCTTGCACTTTTAATCTTCGTCAAAGGCTACACATCCTCGCGAGCCAGTGTATCAATTGATAGGTTACGATCGATATACTGGCTTTGTTAGTTAGCCATAGCAGTTCGTTCTGGATATAAATAGCTCGAAGGGTCGAACCAATCAGTACGCGCGCTAATGCAGCTCATCAGGCCAATCCGCAGCGAGGCTTGAGTTTTGACTGGTTTGAATTTCATCGCCTGCCAGACTACCTTTGAAGTTAGGCTGAAATCGACATCGGGTGTCAAAGCGAAACCCGCAGGCTTCAGATACCGACACGCTCATTCAAAACAACTGCGGGGGATGAAATGTACGAGATTGTGTAATAGACAAGACTACTCGAGAACTCGTCCGAATCACCAAAAAGGTCCAGGTAAGGCTACATTGGCTTGGTGAAGACCCACTGTGCGGAGAATGTCTGGGCGTTTTTTCGCCCTGTATAAGGGAATGACGGCAGGGTCGATCGACTGGCAGAAGGGGAGATAACCCTGTTTGGAGGTTGTTCATTTGCCTGTTTCGCCCCAAATTATAAAAAAATATTTCGTAGTTTTTTTTTCGCCCTTTTCCGTCCACCTACAACAAGATAGGATCATACCACCTTGGTTGTGTTCTTAAACTTGTTTAAAGCTCTAATTTTGTTATTGTATAATTTTGCTATATTGTTCATTCAGATCAACTGATTAATCTTCTTGTAGCTTTCGTTTAAGCAATTAAAATTGTTTAAATATTGTTTTTCCTGTTCGTTTGTCTCTCTCGCAATTTTGACTGAGATTTCAGTCGCAGTGGATCTTGTTTTAAATTTAATCCATTCTCATTTCATAGATGGAGAATTGAAATTGTCCTTTCCAGCATAAATGAGAACGTTAATAACCATATGTATATCTTGTCAGAATAACAAACAGTTATTAAATTTCTAATGAAAATGTTTTCTTTTGAGCTTGATCAAGATTTTGTGTTCTTTTCTTCGTTTCAATGAGAGTTCACCATAAACTTATCAGTGCGTGATTGAATAGTATTATCAATGCGCCAGGTATTTTCGCTCATAGTGATGCATTGGCCTCCATGATTAATTTATATTTAAATCAGCCATTAATATGTGAATATTTTGGCTGTTTCTATTAGTTTCAGAACTTGGTCTGTCTAGACCTAGTGTTGTATTAGTAACATCTCCAGCTAGAATTGGATAGCTGAAATAAAATGTTATATATCAAGAAGAAATGATTTCCGATCGGAATAGCTGTAACTTGGTGCATAAATGTTACACATTGTATATATGTTATTGCCAATTTCAATTTCTGTGACAATAAATCTGCCATTGTCATCTAAGAAAACGATTCATCAATGCCGTAATTTTGCGTATTTATCAAAATAGATAATGTTGTTTCGTCACGTGACAGTATGATTTGATATCCCGAAATACCCGTTTGGAAACGGGAACCAGCCTATCGTGGAAGGTGACTTATGCAAACTCTCAGCAGCATTAATCTCTCCTTATTTCTTGTCTATTAATCACTACTGGATGCCACTTATACATGTAGCCCTGAGCCAGAACATCATCTCACGAAATAATTGGACTGTCTTTGAATTCAAGTTAAACGATGTTGAATACGCACTCAAGAAAATAATGTCGCGTGTCTCGATGACACTGGAAACGTCATGTATGCCACAAAGGTAGTAACAACGAAGTAACCCTGTAGATGGTCCATATTTGGACTAAATTCAATCAAAGAACAACTCAATTATCCTGAAAATGGCCTTGAATTTAGTTGAAATGCAGACCATTTACAACGACAGTTACTTTACTTTTAATAATGGGACTGTTACATCTTTAAAACTATAACAAATGGTTACTTAGCATTTTATCTGGTCATATTTCAGAATTCGGGGTTGGGGAGGGGCTGGCAGCTCTGTACGAAGAATGCATTGGAATTGTGGCAGCGAGAATTCGTTATTATTGACCACGGTTTTATACCGAACGGCGGATATGACGACCTATATTACGGCATAATTCGTTGATTTTCTGCATTTAAAAGTTTGGCCACCCCGGTACCATCTTAGAGAAAATATATCGTCAGAAGCCAAACATGGCTTTGACCGGGGAAACGGCGGGGAATAATCTAAAAAGTACGTCAATTTCAGAGTTACGTCAGCGCTATATGATATGACGTCAGTAGTATACAAGGAGTCAATCATTGCCTTAGCGCCTCACTGCGCATGCGCAGAACTTGGTGTGACGTCAGAAGTGTGGCTGTGCGCATGCGTGAGTGAGATGTGAGTGGGGTGGGTTCAAAATGGCGGCACCTTATTTTCTCTCCGACCACTTAAAGTCCGCCATTTTGAACCCACCCCACTCATTATGTGAGTGGGGTGGGTTCAAAATGGCGGCACCCTATTTTCTACAGACAACTTAAAGATGTGAGTGGGGTGGGTTCAAAATGGCGGCCCACTATTTTCTCTCCGACGCTGAAAGTCCGCCATTTTGAACCCACCCCACTCACCCTGTGCACTGATTGACCTGGGATGTGAGTGGGGTGGGTTTAAAATGGCGGCTTAGGGTGTTGTGTGTGTAAAATAAGGGGCCGCCATTTTGAACCCACCCCACTCACCGGGGTCAGTGAGTGATATGTGAGTGGGGTGGGTTCAAAATGGCGGCACCCTATTTTCTCCAGACCACTTAAAGTCCACCATTTTGAACCCACCCCACTCACCCCGTGCACTGATTGACCTGGGATGTGAGTGGGGTGGGTTTAAAATGGCGGCTTATGGTGTTGTGTGTGTAAAATAAGGGGCCGCCATTTTGAACCCACCCCACTCACCGGAAAACGTATAAAAGCAGTCGATTTTTAGGGAAAGGGGTGTATTTCAATTGGACTTACCTGATCTGCCTGTCTGCCTCCCTGCCTGTTTGCCTGCTTGCCTATCCGCTTGTATGAGACGAAAAGCATGAGACGTGGAGAAGATTTTCCCTTGGACCCAGCAGCACCTCCGGTTGAAGTCTTGCCTGAAGACGAGCGTGTGAGGGTCATTTATCAACGACACTGGGCTACCATACGCCATTGTTTTCACCTTGACCGTCGTCTTTTGGACTTGTACAATTTTCGGCTGGAGGACCTCACGTATCTCACTACCTATGCCGAGAACATTTTCAAAGATCAGGTGACGGCCTATAAGTTGAATATGACATTTGGGTATATCTTACGGCACAAGGAGACGGACCAACTGCGGTATTTCTATCCCAGCAATAATACCTATGTGTTTGATCAGCCGTTCACGGTGACGGATGCGATTTCTCTCGAGCCCCTGATCGACCAATTGACTACGTTGGATCCATTGGAATGGGCCCAGTTGCAACGCCCCAATACCCAATGGCTTGTGGAAATGGTGACTAACGTTACATTTTTCGTCACGAAAATGAGAGATCACCCGATCGGTGCTCCTGTACAACTTCCCCCGTGGTTGCTTCATCGACAAGGCCTGAATGGATTAACAGGAGGGAAAAAGGGGCCCTACAAAGACCGGAAATGTCTGTTTCGATGTTTGGCCGTGCATCTGGACGAGTGTAACCCCCACACTTGTGACACAGTGGCCGATGGCTATTGGGAGCAGTATTTAGAGCAGCAAGACATGGATAAGCGGCACTTCCGTGGAGTTCCCTTTAAGAATTTGGATGACGTGGAAAGACTGTTCGATATTAATATCTTTGTTTATCGATTACGATGCGAGGAGGAGGATACATTTGTGGCTGAATTGGTTCGGCGATCAACAGAACGGTATGCTGCTACCATGAAAGTCAATGTGTTCGATGACAATGGCGTGAGTCATTTTTCCCTCATTTACAATATGAGCCAGTACGCTCAGTCTTTCAGTTGTGCCCAATGCCATCGTGTGTTTAAAAAGTCTTACAACTTACATCGCCACGAGAAAACCTGTGACAACAGTGTCAAGCGAGTCTATCCGGGTGGCGTGTATCATAATGCACCTACTATTTTCCAGGAACTGGCCGATGAGGGTGTGATGATACCGGAGGAGGACCGTTATTTTCCCTTCCGGGCATGCTATGATTTTGAGGCCCTGTTAGAGCCCATGGACCTGTTTTCGGCGAAAACACAGTGGACACAGCGCCATATTCCTCTGAGTGTCAGCATTTCATCCAATGTACCTGGCTATGACGCTGCTCCGGTGTGTTTCGTGTCCACGGGAGAATCCCATGAGTTGATCACCCGTATGATGGAGTATTTAGAGAAAGTCAGTGCGGCCAGTACGGAATTGTTGGTGGCCAAGTTCGAGGACGTACTGGCCCAGCTGGACGACTGCATTCCTGAACCTGGTGTAGCGTTCAGCGATGATGAAGAGTCCGAGTCCGAGTCTGAGCCGCAATCCCAGTCGCAGCCTCTGCAGTCGCAGGATGTCCCTTTACCGAAACCCTATGCGGCGAAATTGAAGTTACGGTTCCTTCAATATTTAGGTCAGTTACCGGTGCTCGGCTTCAATTCGGGGCGATACGACTTGAACATGGTGAAGGAATTTCTATACCCTTACTTGGCCCAGTCCGATACCCTCAAGTCGGTGATCAAAAAGATCAACAACCATATGGCCCTCACTACCACATCACTGCATTTCCTCGATGTAAGGAATTACCTGGCACCTAATTGTAGCTATGACCAGTGGGTCAAGGCCTATGACTGTGCCCAAACGAAAGGTTACTTTCCTTACACCTATATGACGAGCCTGGACCGCTTAGAAGACACCCAGTTGCCACCCCGCGAAGCGTTTTACAATGACCTGAAAGGGGCAGCTCTACCGGAGGCCACCTACATCGAACTCCAACAAGTGTGGAACCGTCACAGCATGAAGACGTTGCGAGATTTCCTGGTGTGGTATAACAACCTAGATGTGGTTCCCTTTCTCGAAGCGGCCGAAAAAATGGTGCAACTCTTTCGTCGCCAAATGCATGTGGACATATTCAAGGAGTGCTTAAGTTTACCTGGTCTGGCGCTTCGCCATCTGTTTCAAGAGTGTCCTACGTACTTTTCACTCATACAACAAAAAGATGCAGACATGCACGATTGTTTGAAGCGGAACATTGTGGGGGGCCCTAGCCTTATTTTTCACCGCTACCATGAGAAGGATGTGACGACTCTCCCCAGTGGGAAACCGTGTGCCAAAATCATTGGGTTTGACGCGAATGCCTTGTACTTGTGGTCGCTCGCCCAACCCATGCCCAGCGGTCATTATACGCGTTGGTGGGCAGAAGGTCGGCATTTTACACCGCAACGGACGCCGTACAAACATCTCGCCGACCAGTGGTTAGACTGGGAAGCCTATAGACGGGCCATTTATATTCGTCACCAGACCAACGCCACAGAGAAGCGGATAGGAGATCGCCGACTCCCCGTCGATGGGTTTGCCCTTGTCCAAGGCACACCGACTGTTTTCCAGTTTTATGGCTGTTACTGGCACGGTCACGAATGTCATTTTAGCGCGGGACGCTTCAATGAGCGACGTGGAAAATCGGCACAAGAATTACGCGAAGAAGTAGTGGTCAACGGAGATTACGTCAAAGAGCGAGGCTTCCATCTCATTGAGATGTGGGAGTGTGAATTTCACACCATGTGCAAGGCCCTGCCCCATTTACAACGGTTCCTAAAAGAGCGTGAGTACCCTTTGAGTCGTCGGCGACTGCTAAGTCTGCCCCAGATGTTGGACGCCATTCGTTCGGGACAGCTCTACGGCTTTGTAGAATGTGATTTGCATGTTCCCGACACTCTCAAGCCCCTCTTCGCCCAGTGTCCGCCTATCTTCAAGAACACGCTGGTGGGTCGGGCGGATATTGGGGAGACCATGGGCGCCTATGCGGAGCAGCACGAGTGTTTGCCTAAACCTCGCCGCATGTTAATTGGAAGTATGTGGGCCGAGAAGATCTTGCTGGGCACCCCCTTACTGCAGTGGTACATGAAGCACGGTTTGGAAATTACTCAAATCTATCAGGTAATCCAGTACGTACCTGAGGCTTGTTTTGCCGAGAATGCGGACCTCGTGACGAAGGCCCGTCGTCAAGGTGATGAATACCCGAGTCAGGCCATCATCGCTGAATCTTGGAAACTCACTGGGAATGGTTATTATGGAAAAACAGTTACCAACCAAGATAAACACGTCAACGTGAACATTTGTACTACTATCCAAGCCCGCAAAAGAGTGAATTCTCCTCTTTTTCGATCTGTGGAGGTGATCGATGACGACACCTATGAAGTCACTTCAGCCAAGAAGACTATTCGATATAATTTACCCCTGCAGATTGGATGTATGGTCTATCAGGTGGCCAAGCTGAGGATGCTGGAATTCATCTATGATTTTATGGGTGTATATTTTAATGCGTCAGACTGGCAACTCATGGAAATGGACACAGATTCGGCCTACATGGCCGTTTCCCACCCGGACTGGGAGTCACTCGTCAAACCCGAGCTAAGGGATCAGTATGAGGCGGAACGGGACCAGTGGCTACCCCGACGCGATCACTACACCTACGACAAGCGGACACCCGGGCTCTTCAAGCTGGAGTGGAGCGGAGATGCTATGATTGCTCTCTCCTCCAAGACCTACTACTGTTACGGAGGAGATGGAGGCGAGGAAAATAAATTTAGCTGTAAAGGGGTGAGCCGGCGCGATCCCAACATCGACAAAGCTCTCTACCTGGGCGTGTTGCAAAGCCAGGCCAGTGCGAGTGGCACTAACCGAGGATTCCGGGTCGTCGACCACCAGATGCGGACCTATATCCAGCAACGAGACGCCTTTACTTTCTTTTATCCCAAACGAAAAGTATTGGCCGACGGTGTGAGCACCACTTATTTGGACTTGTAAAATGTCGAACACTAACTGTGGATACACAAATGTAAAAGTCAGGATGGCCGAGTGGTCTAAGGCGCCAGTCCTAAGTGCTGGTCAGCAATTGCTGGTCGTGGGTTCGAATCCTACTCCTGGCAGAACTTTTTTTGTATATATACCACTACTATTCTATGTGTACATACCCTACTATTTTGTACCCTGTATTTCTATTTTGTATAGTCTAATCCTTGTTGACTTAAATAAAAAGAGAAAGTCAAAACCCATCATTGTGTTTTTTTCATCAATTTATTCAACGTCAGAACAACAACGTCATAACAATAATAAACAAGGGAGGTCTGCGCGCAGTACATTTTTTAAGTTAACCAGAGAAATGGAGCATGCACATTAAAACGAGAGGCCGTCCAGTCATAGACGAGAACATCCCGGTCTTCGGCTTGACAATAATCATCAAACATATGTACAATGGTGGCCATAGAATGTCCTCTACTCCGGTGAGTGAGATAAAACACACAGTACTGTCCGCACACACTACTCAAGGGGCCTTGTAATCTTTGCGTATTCCAACGCCACTCTGTAGTAGAGACGTCCATGAATTTCACCAAATCGGCATGGAGGGGTGCAAGTCCGTAGGAATCAAAGTATTCGCCTTGGCCTTGGGTGTCCACGTACACAGCTATCCAATGTTCACCGGGTCGACTCCTCGGGTCTGTATTCAGGATGTAGGCTGCAGGGGTGGTGGAGTGGGTGGGAAACACATTGCGTGGAAACACACCTCGAAAGGGGATCTTGGCATCTCGCTGGAGTATGTCCATCAGCTGTTCTGTATCCATGTTTAGCTGGAGAAGTCACACAGCACGTTTCTTTGCTCATCCACGCTGATGACGTTATCAAACTCGGCGTAGCAAATCACGTTAATGGTGCTGGGTAGAGGGGTGGAGAAACGCAGTTCCAACCGTAGGTTTCCTTTCTTCAGTAAAGCCAGTTGATGATCGTGTTCCAAGGTAGGGGTGAGGTCAAAGGCGAACAATGTGTACCCATTGCTAAAGTCTTTTCGACTGATGGTATTGCCTTCGTCCTGGTTGTTTTGTCCTGTGGCTGTAAACAGGTTCAGGTAGGTCCGCACATAGTTTCCGTTAGTAAAGTCCGGTTGTAAGGGTCGGGCTGGAATTTGATGGCCGGCCACGTGCAGTGCCACAAAGTTGATGTTGAAATGATCAAATTTGAACGGATTCTCAGCCCAATTTCCATTGAATGCGGTGTTGGTCACACACCCCAGGGTAAGACGTTTAGGCAGATCTCCTAGAAATAAATTCTCTCTGTTGGCCATCATCGTACCTGCGGGCACAGAGAACACCTTGGTCTGTACGCGTCGGATGGGATACAGGGCTTTTTTTCGATAAGGCTTGCATGTGACTCAGCAACACCCCCTGTTGCAAATCTACCGTACGGACAAACAGGGCTGCATCTTCAATGATGATGTTGTAATCGATAGCTCCCTCCCCACCGGCCATTAAGGCGAACATAGGTGAGGAACGGATCAACTTGATCTTGATGGATACACCGTTCATCATGTAGCGGTCTTGCAGGAACAGATCGGCGTGCAGTCGTCCCATCATATCGATGGACTTGCTTTCTCTTGCTAATCTTTTACGTCTGGCGTACCCATTATTGCCAGGGAGTAGCATGTTCTGGTTTCCGGGTGTATCCCTGTAGTACAGCGCAGCTTGTAAGTGTGATAGTTTGGCATCACTGCCGTACGACAACAGCGTCTCCAGGTAGGCTCGATACGCATACGTATTGGTGGACGTGCTGATGAGTCTATCGTTCAGACTGATATCCACCTGTTGGAACAGGGAGTGCAGCCAAAGATTCACCGGGGCTACATTTGCAGTGGCCGCTATGTCCGTCCCGTCCTTGTTCGTTATTTTAGCTTTCACGTACAAGTAGGTGTGGGCTAAATCCAGGTAGGCCGTATCTTTGTTTTCAATGGTAAATTCTACGGGACCCACTCCCGTCAGGCTAGCCAGGGGTCGATTACAAGCGTCTAGTCCGTCATTCATAATCCAGCCGTCGTCCATTAGAGAATATCCGCGTCCATAATCCAAAGACCTATTCCATTTCCATATAACAGTA
>JAVTVY010040211.1:0-18777 GCA_036873755.1 Hanleya hanleyi
GTTGATTTTACACACAAACGTTATGTTGAGATCCATTTTCCTTAGGATTGTGCTTAAGCGACACAACGTTTTTTGTGGGTACTTGGGAGACAGTTTTTTTTCCGACTTTCTCCTTTAAGTACCTTATTTCGGTATAGACCGTTACACCAATGATTAGACTTTGACATTGTGGTTCTGTCATTCATCCTTAGGGTTGTTGGTTATATGTGGGACCTTACTCACGGAGTTCGTTGTTCGGGTTCGGTCTCTACAGCGGATTATTTGTCCTGATGCCGAGGTCGTGATGCCATTCCCGACTCTATTTCCGCGTAATTGTCCTCCTTCAACTTCACCGGGATAGGAAGTCTCAGTTGAGCCCAGGGGAGGCTATCGTCTGCTCTGGCTTGGGGTTACGTTTTACTTACCAACATTAGCCTTATTGATAATGTCTCTGAGCTTATTCGCGCCGTAGCATTACAGTCGCGTTGTACTCGCCAACTGTTACCGGTATGGGATATCGGGTGGCGGCGTTTCTTTAGCGTCCAGAGTGTCTGAACTTCATGTTCTTGAAAGATCTTCTATTTCCTGGAGGACGATCTTCGGTTATGTCCTGTTCAAACCATCCGCCACTATCTTACTCGTTCCGGTTCCGTTCACGGTTCTCGACTACGGTTATCATGTCCCTTCCCCTGTCAGCAAGGCTTCATATTTAAATAAGCCGTGTAGTTGTTTAAGACCATATATTAGTCTTTCCAATGGGCAGAAGGTAGATATTCCATTGACGCCCCCACTTTTGTTTTTTGCTTCTTCTATGTGGCCATTACTACACATGGCCTTTATGGAAGAACTTATCCCTCCATGACATTGTCCAGTCTTGTGTCTGGACAGTAAACTCCACGTTCACAAATTTTATATCTGTATGATATGTCAGTGCAGTCAGATAGTGTGGCCACGCTTGGGCCACTAAAGGCTGCCCAGCACGTGGTTAGTTTCTTTCAAGAAAAGAGGGGGCGAAATTTGTCACCATTGCAGCAAGGCGGCCATCTTGCTTTTCATCATGATCGTCTTGAAGGAAGGAATAAGTCTGATAGGCGACCATGGACTCTCTAATCATCAATCTAAAATGTCTGACGCTTTGAGAGTTTTAGCTTTTCCTTAAACTACGGTTTTACTTGTGTCTTTCAGCTTGAACTGACTACCTTCTGGATGATCTCAGCTGTGTTTCCTACGCTCAACTCACAAGACAAGTTGGTCGTAAGTCGTTGGTGGACTGAGTATGACGTGGCTTGGCGCCCTCTAAGACCAAGAAGACTTAACAACCCGAGTGGGAGAGGATTCTGATTTCTTGGTAGAGTTTGACATATCGCTCCACGAGCACAGCTACATGGATGGAGGCACTCAAGAATAAGTATATTTGTATCATATTCATGATTGGCCCTTTTCGATTCTTAACCAGGGTTTTTTTCTTGTTGCTTGTCTCAAGTTATTCCCTTATCTGTGTCATCCCAGCTACTTGGGTAGACACTCAGAAGATAGGTTAGATTAGTATCTTCCATTACTACTCCATGGTTACCCTCTGCGTTACCGGCCAGGTTTCTTTTGTTGTGATTTATGAAAGAGCCTGCCCCTCCTTGACATTGTCCAGTCTTGGGGTCTGGACGGCGAACTCCACGTTCTCCATTTTCTGTCTGAGAGATGTCAGTCCAGTCAGATAGGATGACCACGCTTGGGCCGTTCATGGCTGCCCAGCACGTGGTCAACTAAATTCCAAAAAAGGGGGGGGGGGGCGGCAGTATGAATCATCACAGCAAATCTGCATTAATTGCTGTATCATCTCATCACATTCATATTATTGGTCCACAATTGATTGATCTCATATTGAAGGTAGAAATAAGTCAGATGGACGACCTTGGATCCTCTAAAGAGATGTCAGACACTGTATCATCACCCTAAGATGTATGTATCCATGGTGAATGTGATCTTTACCTTAACTGCGGTTTTTGATTGTGTCCTTCAGGTTGAATCTGACGTCCTTCTCAATGATCTCAGCGCCGTCTTTTGCACTCAACTCCCTAGAATGATGGTTGGATGGAAGACGATTGTGGACTGAGAGTGGTGTGACTTGGCGATCACTAGGCCCGGAACAGACCCTGCCTCGACCGGTCTTAGGAACAGCCAAGATAAATAAGCCTTACCAAGTAGACTGTATATCCCAGTGGTTGAGGTTCTCTCTTGGTATAGACGGCTTCCCGAGTGGTACCAATACACTTCGTTGCGGTACTCTCTCGGGGGGAAACTAATAATTTCCACACCACAAACACAGCTACATGGCTGTGAACAATCAAAGATAAGTACATCAGTATCTTATTCACATGTTTAACCTTTTTATGTTGATAACCAAGGTTTCATTTGTTGATTATGGATTGTTCATGCTATGCCCATGTTTTCTGTGTCATTCCAGCGGTCACTTAGCCTACTTTGATATACTACAAGACCGAGGTTCCCACCTCCGTATGTTGGTACTATGGCATTAATTAAAGCAGGTTTAAGACTTAGGCAACAAACATCAAACATTTATAAACAATGTTTCTGTTTGTAACTAAGTCAAACCTGCTTTAATTTAATGTGCCCACCCTTCCGTCCCCTCGTACCGCGGCCTTGTTTCACTACTGGTCTCGGTTTGAGAAAGAGGATGAGAAATGAGGCTACAGTCGCCTATATAGTGACCACGCTGGATTTGAGTGGAGAGCTCTCCTGGGGGCGGACAACTCTCTCCTAGGGGAGTTAACTTTTTCTTTTAAACTTCCGTTTTCTACGTTTGATTGTGCAATTAATAAGGGATTAATGGCATTAATTAAAGCAGGTTTGACTTAGTTACAAACAGAAACATTGTTTATAAATGTTTGATACTTAAATGTATTCAAAAAACGCATGGAAAGTTTCATTCTGTCAAAATATTTATAGCATGTACATGTCAGTGTTTGAAATTTCATGACTTTAGTAATTAGTTATATGTAGTTATAGAGTATTTTCATGCCTGCGCGTAATGTTTGCAGATGTGACTTAAGATCTTTTCCACTCAGTTCTGCTGTATTTTTGTATGTTCATATTTTCTGTCTCATCTCTATTTTACTTGATTTCATTTCCTATTTTTGTTTGTGTGTGAATGACTTGTGTGTAAGGGCGAGTGTGAGGGACTCGAGGAAGATTGGTTTTGTACTAATTGAATCCCCTCCGTAAATAAAGTATTATTATTATTAGGATTCCGATTCATCGGAAGACTACTATTATTATTCGCCCTGTTATTATTCTTCTCCGTGATTTTGCGACTGCTAGATCTCAGCAACCATCAGCCCAATCATGCCCAAAATTCACACATACTAGACAGGTTGAAGTCTAGTGCATATAAAAAATTAGGAGAGATTGGTCCAAAAGTTCAGCTGCCATCTTGAATTTACCTCTTTGGAAAAAAAATATTGTAAATCCTACTCCTCTGGCACGACTGAAGCAATCAACATGAAACTTTGTATACATAAATGATGGATCGGGATCTCTCAAAAACTCTATTTGAGAAGTTGCTCATTAAAACAAAATGGCCACCATCGACCAATCGAATTGGTCGGATATTGCAGTAATGAATCTGGACGGGGAAAAGTGGCGAAATAAATGCTACATGATACAACGATTATGAATATGCAAAAATTATCCTCCTAGGTCACGTGGTTTGGCCACCATGTCGAATTTTGTTAAAGACTGAAAAGAAACTGAAGTCATCTTTGAAGGACTAGAACTCTGGAAATATGGGTAGTACAGCCTTACGGTTGATTGCATTACATTCTCCAGAAAAGGCTCTTTCGACATTATGTCAATTATTTTGTCCTAGCTTCAATAGTTTCCCCACTATTCTCACA
The DNA here is from genome assembly GCA_036873755.1 of Hanleya hanleyi. NCBI lineage: Eukaryota > Metazoa > Mollusca > Polyplacophora > Lepidopleurida > Hanleyidae > Hanleya > Hanleya hanleyi. The sequence goes on from JAVTVY010040211.1 coordinate 3,891, forward strand.
CGTAACTCACCCAAATTTGCAAATTGACAGGTTTCTGGTAAAATACTTCGACGGTCAGTGTTGATGATATGGGAATCCGCTCTGATAAGTATGGTGGTTTCGAAGTCAAAAACATCTATATTGACAATTCTAATCATTATTTTGTATTTTTTGGGGCGGACAGAGTGCGCGATCACGCGATGCTACATCTCCACGCATTGTTGTAGCTCACTAGCTTGACGCTCAGTTCGCCATTAAGGAGACGCAACTCTGTTTTATCAAGATCTGATCGTTCCCAAGAATGCTATTTCGTATATTATATGAATCTTTGGCATATCAAGTGCATTGTTTTCTGAACTAGAATCATGAAAAGGATGTTTGTTATTATAATTCATTGATTGTTTCATGGAATTACCATTTATCAGTTTTACCAGGGATTAACTTCAACTATAGAAGAAATTGCAGTAATGACCTTCTATATTTTTTTATGGATCGAGTTGCTAACCTGTTAATTGTTCATTTTTTATTGGATAATATAACCGGTAACATTTGCTGTAATTCCCTTACTCAGTATATCGATTTATTGCTGAAAACAATTATGACCTTGTGTGTTGACACAATCACGACGCTATACCCACGTGACCAGCTTGGACCGCAGACGGAAAAACGCTCGTCCCAGAAAAAACATTGTCTTCCCAACAATTACATTTTCCAGGGGAGGGGCGGGGGCTAATTATTTTAGTAAAAACAGACCATGAAAAATAAACAGAACGAAAAAAATTACAGAGTAAATAACGTCTAAGCGATCTCCACTGGGAAGACCCAAATCACAGCCCAAAATGTAGTCCAGGCCAATCGTTTCCTTGACAGGCGAGGATGGCGGCTTCTTTCAATGAACGGTTAATCACGTAACAGCAGCAAAAAACAAAAACAAAAAAATATTAGCTCCTTACAGTCCCCCATCTTCTCCAGCCAAGTCGCCGTACATCATCAGAGTAGAAAAAATTAGATTTTTTTTTTACAGAGTAAATAACGTCTAAGCGATCTCCACTGCGAAGACCCAAATCCCAGCCCAATATTTCGTCCAGGCCAATCGTTTCCTTGACAGGCGAGGATGGCGGCTTCTTTCAATGAACGGTTAATCACGTAACAGCAGCAAAAAAACAAAAACAAAAAACAATTAGCTTCTTACAGTCCCCCATCTTCTCCAGCCAAGTCGCCGTACATCATCAGAGTAGAAAAAATTAGAATTTTTTTTTACAAACAGAGTAAATAACGTCTAAGCGATCTCCACTGGGAAGACCCAAATCCCAGCCCAATATTTAGTCCAGGCCAATCGTTTCCTTGACAGGCGAGGATGGCGCCTTCTTTCAATGAACGGTTAATCACGTAACAGCAGCAAAAAAAAAAAAAAAAAAAAAAAAAATTAGCTTCTTACAGTCCCCCATCTTCTCCAGCCAAGTCGCCGTACATCATCAGTGTAGAAAGCTTTGCGATGTAGTTGACTTGGCTGGTGAAGATGAGAGCTACAAGAGTTCTCGCAGTAGAATCCCGAACAATGATTTAAATTGTAGTGTAATTGGGCGCTTCCCATAATTTCTCAGGAAACTTTTGATAATACACAGTGCTGCATTTTAATTTCAATATCGTTACACGCGTAATGTTTTCAAATAAATAACAAAAAAGTAGCGAACAAAGATCTCGATCATGGGCGAGTAGTCGCCACTAGACCGTCTAACGAGTGACACTATTATATGCGCTTCACACTAGCTAAAGCTTGGTGCCTGTATTCCAAAAAGCTACAATAGCATGGTCCTTAATTAATACAAACTGAGGACTGGACTTAGACATTTAAAGAATACAAGAGAATAACTTTTTCAAACACTTGAATACATGAAAACAAACAAAAAGGGCTAACATAGAAAATATAATAAAGAAAGTCACCTTCTCGATTATCTCCCTTATTCCGAGCGCACACTTTTCGCCGTTGTCTCTGCTTTGAGAAAGCGGTGCGCTGGCATTAATTAGTCCCGCTGAGCAGCATCTTATTAGGCACCAAGTTAAGACTACTCGCAGCGAAACCGAACACATATCATACTCCAAATACCTACCATTGGCCGTCGATTATTCGTCGCAACAGAGGCAGCAACAAATTAAAAAAACAATTCTCTTCTTTGGCAGAGGTTGCCTAGCTGGACGCTCAGTTTGCCACTAAGGGGACGCAACTCTGTTTTATCAAGGTCAGATCGTTCCCAAGAATACTAATTCGTATTTTATATGACTCTTTGGCATATCATGTACATTGTGTTTTTGAACTAGAATCATGAAAAGGATGTTTGTTATTATAATCCATTAATTGTTTCATGGAATTACCATTTTTCTAAGTTTTACAAAAAGCACAATACCGCTTACAAGGATTGTGAGTCAACAGTTACCTGACTTAGTGCAATGCATCAATGGTAGATTTCCACATTAATCCTTGGACAATACGATCAATGTAAAGTTATTGGAGTACATAGCTGCTTCGCAGCTGCACACGCCATCTAAATTTAAAATTGAATTGAATTGAGTTGACAATGCGATCTTGCCCAGGTGTCGGAGACAGTGGTGCGCAGCACGTGGGGCACCGTTAGCGTCGGATCGTTCTCGTGATATCTCCCCTGTGTTTATAGGGCCTAGCATGAAGCAGGTTTTTAAATTATTGATAAGGTAACTGGTGTAAATACGATAGTATGGATAACATATTTCGACCATTCCATGAAAGGATCGATTAACAAGCTAGCTTACCTTTATGATAACCCTGGCAACCTCAGGACGAAAATATACCAGTTATTATCGATTTAAAATATATTCTGGGTTGAAGAGATAAGGAAGCGCCAGAATGAGGAACTGGAGCTCCAGCGGCCGAACACGTGACAATGCACCGCCCGCTACCATCGGGGCCAGACAGTATTGTCCAGGGATTAACTTCAACTAGAAGAAATTGCAGTAATGATATTTTATCTTTTTTTATGGATCGTATTGCTAATCTGTTAATTGTTCATTTTTTTATTGGATAATATCACAGGTAACATTTGCTGTAATCCCCTTACTCAGTATGTTTCGATTTATTGCTGAAAACAATTATAACATTAATATAACCCCTTGCTTTATATAAATAAACATATGCTTATTTATATAAAGCATGTGGTTATATATAGAGACCCCATATTTCGACACTTCACCCTAATACCACACCCCCCCCCCCTCAAATCTCTTGTTTTGCGGGCCTGTGGGTAACCCATGCTGCCCTAAGCTGGAGGGCCAATTTATCACGAATTTATTGTTAACAACATATCTCCAGAATGACTGCTTAGGAGCAACAAGCTTACTTCACATGTATATGTTCTTGAAATAGAAGCCTACCAAAATTTGTGAGATTGATCCATCTTTTCTGGGTCATTGGGTCAAATTTGTCCATTTATCTGAGGCTGCCATCATACTTCAAGTATGAGAAGGCCAGGGCTACTGAACTTACAAGACACACAGCAGGTCATGTGCTACAGCCAACATTGTCCTTGGGCGTATTGTCATCATTTTTACAAGTGTGTAAACACTTGTGAGAATATTTCTCAGTCCTAACCATTTAGCTTTATTGGCGATGGATTATGTAATTTAGAGTATCTATAAGTGTATTAAAAAGGCCATCATCTATTCATGTGGATTGTGAGCGTACTATTTACCTTGGAGTGAACCCGGCGAAGTTCATTGGCAGTTACTTGAAACAGTTTGTTCGAGTAATAGCTGTACTGCCCTAATCTGAGTGCAGGGGCTGGTATAGTGTAAGGAGTATAGACCTGCATAATGGAGTATGTTCTTACCTAGCCCTCATACTCACGGATATCTGGCGCAAGGTACAAGTCTGTGCTTAACTTTCCGTAACTTGGGGGCTCTGACGAGAACTGATGATATGCCTAACAAAGTGAACATCCAAAAACATGGTCGAACTTATGTCTTATGTCAGAAACCCACCGAGTATTTCCGTGTTGTTCACGTTCTGAATGTTGCATTCGTATAAATACATTTCTTTACTTGCAAGATGTCACAACGGATAAATAACCTAAATGGTTAGGACTGAGATTATTTCTCAGTCCTAACCATTTAGATTTATCCGCGGTGCCATCTTGTAAATAAATAAATAAAAGCGGAACACGGAATCGTACAATTTTATGAGAGATCAATTATTTTATTTTCCCCTCCATTATAACACCTGATAGATTTTATTGCAGTAGGCCAACTGGCCCTTGAGCATATATACATACAGAATATACAAAACATCGATGGCGGCAAGGACTGACAACAGTTTTCGGATATAAAAACCTCCATCGGTTAGTTATTATACAGAGTCTTATCTCGAATGACAGTTGTTTTTTGTATAAATATAGCTAACCTTTTTAATATAGCAATGGAATCTGAAGCAATAAGATTTAGGAACTTGATCACGCTTGGATGATTACAGTAATACTGCGGTATGTATATTTTACGGATATCACGATATCTTGGGCATATTATAATACAATGATATTCGTCTTCTACTAATTCACAGAGCGTACATAATCTATCTTCCACATTAGTTTTAACTGGTTTAATCGAGCGACCGGTTTCAATTTGTAATCTATGGGAGGAAGTGCGAATCCTTGTAAACGCCATTCTAAACTTTTTCTCTGTATTATGGTCTAAATAAGGTTGAAATACAAAATCCAACATAGAATCTAGCTCTACTCGAGGCATTCAGGCGAGCACTTCAATTCTGAATAAACTGGTCGTTTAATCGCTGTTTAACTAACGATAGAAATATTGTATGGTCCCATATAGGGTATTATGTGCATTTGCAAAGGAACCTCCACTCGTAAAAACAATTCCTAAATATGTAAATTTATCTACAATGTTGATAATTTGTGTTCCGTAAGTAATATTTAAACTTCTTGACAAACGGCCACCCTTTCTGAATACCATAATTTTTGATTTACCAATATTAACAGACAGTTTCCATTTCTGGCAATAATTATACAATATATCTAGAGCGTTCTGTAAACCTGTTGAATTATCTGAAAACAGCACAATATCATCTGCATACAGGAGTAATTTTAAATGTCGCATGTTAAGCCCTTCGGCCCTCTTTAAATAAAATTCATCCTCTGTATCATTAAGGTACATTGCAAACAGAAAGGGCGATAAACACTCTCCTTGTCTTACACCAGTACAACACTCAAAGCCCTGACTAAGCGAATTATTAAATTTAACTTTCGACTTCACGGATTTATACACTGACGATATGATATTCAAAAAATTTTCCCTAACATCTATTTTCAAAAGTTTAAACCATAGGTTGTCACGTGCTACATAATCGAGAGCCTTTGTAAAGTCAACAAAGGCACAGAACAATTTCTTACCAGAATTCAAAATGTGCAAAATAATGATGCCATGAATAACAAAACAGGGGTGAGAGTATTGGCCCCATGAATGAAAAACTTAGTAATCAGTCTATCAGGTCCTCCAGATTTATTACTATTCAATTAGCCAATAGCTGTATTTATTTCTTGGGTGGAAATATTCACGTCCAATTCACTGAACATAACTTGTATTTAGCCCTTAATATATCGGTCATATAGAATGGATCGTTCGGATTATTCACTGCCCTAAAATATCTTGCAAAATTATTAACCGGAATATTAGCTTCAACAACTTTTGAAGCACCTTTTAACAATTTCCAGTATTCTTTCGCATTTGCATATTTAAGTCACTCGAGTTCCTTTGTTTGATCAATATCATACTCCTTTCGAGCTTTCCTGAGCACTGCTTTATATTCAGACCTAGCAAATATCATTTCTATCCTATTATTATCTGATTTGCTTCCTCTATATACATTTAATTTTTCAAAAAAGATACTTCTTCTTTTCATCACAACTATTATTATACCATGGGGAATCCTTCCTTCTAGCGTTTTTGTTATTGGGAGATTTCCTAGTTTTGCCCATAGTGGAACCACATTCTTCTATGATATTTATAGTTTTTCTACAATATTATCTATTTTATTTGTTTCTGTACTGATATCTAATAAATCATTCTGAATATCCGTTAAAGCTGTAATGACATCTTCTGATTCTAAATTACTAAGAAATTGATTAACTTGAGAATCATCCCAACCATATTTGCAATTCATCACATCACTGACATCCTCAAAACATTCTTCATCCATTTGTTCAGTATGAACTTCATCCTTATCAACAGTAACGTTGAATGAAATCAAACAATGGTCAGTTAATATATTCGGTTCATCCACGTTAAAACTAACGATTTAATTAAAAAAGTTCTATTTGATCAGTAAATAATCGACTAGGCTGGAACCTCTGAGTAACAGTTTCCAATATCTTTATCATTTCCGCAGCGACCGTTGCATATACGTAAAGATGTCTTTTTACAAAAATTCAGTAAGTCCTGTCCATTTGAGTTCCGAGCTGCTTTATCTTGAGACGAACGACTTAGTGGAATATCTACAATATAATCCTCTGGTAAGGGAACTCTGTCAGCTACATCATCCACCACAAAGTCCGGAGACTCGCCAGTTCTGGCATTCATATCACCACAAACAATATATCCATAATTTGCATTTTCACGTTCAAGTGATGATAGCATCTCTGAGATCCGATCGAAGACACTTGACTGTTGCCTGCCAGAACCATCGGGCAAAACATAAACATATATATAAATCCCATGGTAACTTTGATTTACAGGATTCAATTTTAACCCAAACAATATCGTCACCATTCTTTTCAACAAGTGTACCGTTATTTACAAGGGAAGAGCGCACATATACAATCACTCCTCCAGAATCAAGTTTGCAGTCTGTTTCTTCTGTACTCTATTCAGTTCGAAATGATCAAAATTATCCACAGTAAAGTCAGAAAATTCATTTCCCCGGGTTTAAGTTAACATAATTAAATCATTTGATTCAAATACCGAGATAAGTTCGGACGAATGTAATTTATTTGTCGTCTTTATTCAATATTCAATAAGCAGAAAGGAAGCTCAACTTCCTCCATATTGTCCTAGTGAGTTACTGCGTGTCCACCAGTTTCATACGTTACGTCTGTGTCACTTGTATTGTGGCTGATGTCATCCCCGACTTTGATGTCATCCCCGACTTTGGTAAATGGCTGTACTGGGTGTTACTAGGAGTTGTTTGGCCTTGTTTTTCTCGTCTCCGCCAAGAAAAACACGATGGGAGGTGTCCCGGAGCTAAGCGGTGAAATTTTTCGAAAAGTACCGGGTAGGTCTGTATATAGCCTCATTCTGGCTATGGGGGTATAGGTCCAACCTGGGAAATTTATTTTTGGGTGTTACTATGGGTTGTTTGGTGTTGTTTTTCTCGTCTCGCCAAGAAAAACACGATGGGACGGGTCCCGGAGCTAAGCGGTGATATTTTTCGAAAAGTGGGGGTATGTGGGTGTTTTTGGGGGTAGAAATGGACCACTATGGGTCCAAATGGGTCGTGAGAGGTGTCGAAGTGAAGCTTGTGTGGGGTAGTCAGAATGGCGTTTTTTTAGTGCAAGTCGCGTCAATCTGCGCATGCGCAGTTGGGTGTAGTAAGTAAATTGGTCATTTTGGGGGTGCGTGGAGGTGTGTTTGGGGTAGAGAGGGACCATCCTTGGTCCGAATGCGTCCTGGCAGGTGTTATTTCGTAGCTCTCGGGGTGTAGATCCCGATTGGAGGGATGTTCACGTCATCTGTGACGTCATCATTAGGAGTAGTAGCGAAAGTGGGCATTTTGGGGCAGTGAAGGTAGGTATTTGGGGTAGAGAGGGACCATCCTTGGTCCGAATGTGTCGCGGGAGGTGTCATTTTGTAGCTCTCGGAGTGGAGACCCCGATTTGAGGGCTGCCCTCAGCATCTGTGACCTCATCGGTGATGTCATCAGTACGAGTAGTAGCGAAAGTGGGCATTTTGGGGAAGTGAAGGAAGGTATTTGGGGTAGAGAGTGACCATCCTTGGTCCGAATTCGTTCTGTGGGGTGTCATTTTGTAGCTCTCGGGGTGCAGACCCCGCTTTGAGGGATGTTCACGTCATCTGTGGCGTCATTGGTGACGTCATCAGTAGGAGTAGTAGCGAAAGTGGGCATTTTGGGGCAGTGAAGGAAGGTATTTGGGGTAGAGATGGACCATCCTTGGTCCGAATGCGTCGTGTGGGGTGTCATTTTGTAGTTCTCGTGGTGCAAACCACGATTTGAGGAATGTTCACGTCATCTGTGACGTCGTTTGTGACGTCATCAGTAGGAGTATTAGCGAAAGTGGGCATTTTGGGGAAGTGAAGGAAGGTATTTGGGGTAGAGAGGGACCGTCCTTGGTCCGAATGCGTCGTAGGAGGTGTCAAAGTGAAGCTCTCGTGGTGTACACCACGATTTGTATGATGTTCACGTCATCTGTGACGTCATTGGTGACGTCATCAGTAGGAGTAGTAGCGAAAGTGGGCATATTTTGGGGCAGTGCACGAAGGTATTTGGGGTAGAAATGGACCATCCGTGGTCCGGATGCGTCGTGGGAGGTGTCAAAGTGAAGCTTTCATGGTCTACATCCCGATTTGAGGGATGTTCACGTCATCTGTGGCGTCATCAGTACGAGTAGTAGCGAAAGTGGGCATTTAGGAGTTGTGAAGGAAGATGTTTGGGGTAGAGATGGACCATCCGTGGTCCAAGTGGACAGTGTGGGGTGTCATCTTGTAGTTCTCGTGGTGCAGACCACGATTTGAGGGGTGTTCACGTCATTAGTGACGTCATCAGTAGGAGTATTAGCCAAAGTAGGTTTTCTGGGGGTGTGAAAGAAGGTTTTTGGGGTAGAGAGGGACCATCCTTGGTCCGAATGTGTCGTGGGAGGTGTCATTTTGTAGCTCTCGGAGTGGAGATCCCGATTTGAGACACGATCCACAGCATCTGTGACCTCATCGGTGACGTCATCAGTACGAGTAGCAGCGAAAGTGGGCATTTTGGGGAAGTGAAGGAAGGTATTTGGGGTAGAGAGGGACCATCCATGGTCCGAATGCGTCATGTGGGGTGTCATTTTGTAGCTGTCGGGGTGCAGACCCCGATTTGAGGGATGTTCGTCATCTGCGACGTCATCAGTAGGAGTAGTAGCGAAAGAGGTCATTTTGGGGCAGTAAAGGAAGGTATTTGGATAGAGATGGTCGTGTGGGGTGTCATATTGTAGTTCTCGTGGTGCAGACCACTATTTGAGGAATGTTCACGTCATCTGTGACGTCATTGGTGACGCCATCAGTAGGAGTAGTAGCGAAAGTGGGCATTTTGGGAAAGTGAAGGAAGGTATTTGGGGTAGAGAGGGACCGTCTTTGGTCCGAATGCGTCGTTGTAGGTGTCAAAGTGAAGCTCTCCTGGTGTACACCACGATTTGTATGATGTTCACGTCATCTGTGACGTCATTGGTGACGTCATCAGTAGGAGTAGCAGCGAAAGTGGGCATTTTGTGGGCAGTGCAGGAAGGTATTTGGGGTAGAGAGGGACCATCCATGGTCCGAATGCGTCGTGGGAGGTGTTATTTTGTAGCTCACGGGGTGTACATCTCGATTGGTGGGATGTTCACGTCATCTGTGACGTCATTGGTGACGTCATCAGTAGGAGTAGTAGCCAAAGTGGGCGTTTTCAGGGAGTGAAGGAAGGTTTTGGGGTAGAAATGGACCATCCCTGGTCTGGATGCGTCGTGGGAGGTGTCAAAGTGAACCTTCCATGGCTTACATCCCGGTTTGAGGGATGTTCACGTCTTCTGTGACGTCATCAGTACGAGTAGTAGCGAAAGTGGGCATTTTGAAGTTGTGAAGGAAGATGTTTTAGGTTGAGATGGACCATCCTTGGTCCAAGTGGACAGTGTGGGCTGTCATCTTGTAGTTCTCGCGGTGCAGATTTGAGGGATGTTCACGTCATCTGTGACGTCATTGATGACGTCATCAGTGGGAGTATTAGCCAAAGTAGGTATTCTGGGGGTGTGAAAGAAGGTGTTTAGGGTAGAGAGGGGCCATCCGTGGTCCGAATGGGTCGTGGGAGGTGTCAAAGTTAAACTCTCGTGATGTACACCACGATTTGTGGGATGTTCACGTCATCTGTGACGTCATTGATGAGGGTATAGGGTGCACTCCAGCGATTCTTCCATTCGGCATGGATTAGACTATGGGTCCGTTTTAGGGCAACCAATTATCGTAAAATTTTCAACCAAATCACTTATATGTATATATTTTCTGAAAGAGCATGGTTAAACTATCATTTTAAGACATAGCACTGCTATGTTATAGAAAAGGAAATCTCGAACATTCCCTTTCAGACTTGTTTCATTTTTCCTAGAAACGCCGTTAAAATGTCGAAAAATGGTCAAATTCGGATCAATTTCCAGAAAAATCTGTAAGAGCGATTTCAATTAAACTTCTTAGTCACCTTCCCTGGTTCGGTCTCAACTTAAAAAGGCAAAATAAAGTGGGGGTTAACCTGCCAGTTTTTTATCAGATTTTCTTCCCGTAAATGAGTCAAGATTTTTAGGCACACCCAAGGGGCATCACTGAGGCAGGACAAAATTTACTCCATGATCCCGATCAGCGTGTTGGCGAAGCCAGGCATCGATTTGTACGTGCTCGTTTGCAGCGTTGATAATGCTGAATAGAAAGGTATTATAGATATAAGCTATTAAGACGACAAGAAGAACTATGATGTAGCAGACCACGGGCAGTCTATTGTATTATGAAATTAGACAGCGGCCATTACTACGAAACTGTGGAAAGCCACCATATGTGAGACATTGAGGTTCTATATCTCATCCAAGGGTGGTGTGTAGGGTGTCAAATCGAAGCTCTCGTGGTACAGACCACGATTTGAGGGATATCCACGTCATCTGTGACGTCATCAGTACGAGTAGTAGCGAAAGTGGCCATTTTATGTGTGCAATGGAGTGCGTTTGAAAGGGGCCATCTTCGGTCTGGCTACCTGGTAGAGTTAACTGTGTGTGTGCGTTTGTGTGTGTATGTGCGTGCGTGTGGGTGCGTGGGGGTGTGCGTGTGTGTGTGTGTGTATTTCTGTGCGTGCAGTGCGTGTGCCTGTGTGCGTGTGTATGCGTGTGTGCGTGTGTTTGTGCGAGCCGTCGCTGGTTGCGGCCTGATCACGCGTGGTCCATAGCCCTGGCATCAAGGATGGCTGTCATAGTCAAGTAGTGATGGGTGATAGCACACCTCTCCATCGAGTCCACTCTGTCGAGAACCGCTTCGGTGAACTCTTTCCGGATGTGGCGTCGCCCCTCATTGTCGTTGCCATCTCCAAATATGGACCGAACCACTGCTCGGTAAACCGTGAGTGAATTAACCACGGTCGCATGCTGTAAAATGCGAGTCGCATAGGGATGGGTCTCCGTCATGGCTCTGCAACAGTAGGAATGGGAGGTGTGGGTCCAAAGGGCCGTGTTTTATAGACCATGTCACACATACGCACCTATACGTAGCTCTACGGGTGTAGTCCCTGATAAGTACTATTCTGATTGGTTAGTCCAAAACGACAGCAACAACAACAACATCAAAGATTACAGGTCCATCCTTTTATTATCCCCTCCATCACAGCACATCGACGTTAGGGGAACCGCTATGGGTGTGTTTACAATTTACTTATGTTATTGTTCGTGTATTTAGAAGTTCATTGTGCTGATCTCAGAATGACGAGGGGCACGAGTTAAGCCCTATATGTACAGACACCAGCAAACACCACTAGTACCACCACCACCACACACCAGTTCTACCACCACCACCACACACCACCACCACCACCATCACCACCAGTGCGTGTTTTGGGAAAACACTCGCTTTTACAGACAGTAACGTCAGTCAACGCTTAGCTTAACGCTTCAACGCCCTGGTGAACTAGCTCAGAAGCTCTCATATTCATGGAATTGCCACCAATACATCGAAATGCAGTGACGCCCGTCAACGCCCGTCGTTAAGCCTTAACGCCCGCCTCAACGTCTTAACGCCCTATCTTTACGCCTTAACACCAGTCTCCGCGCCTTAACGAGCGATAAAGGGGATTTGGAGGACGATTGTCCTTTGACCTCTGAGTGCAATTCCGGTCACGTGACCGGAAGTGACCTTTGAAAAGCAGATTTGGAGGATCACTGACCTTTGACCTCTGAGTGCACTCTGTCCCATGGTGCATCACTTCCGGTCACGTGACCGGAAGTGACCTTTGACCGCGTGAACGGAAGTGACCTTTGACCCCTTGCGCCGTTCGGAAGTGACGTCATCGTACGCAGGCACACACACACACACGCACACAGACACACACACATGGTGCACCAGCACCCTGGTGCACCCTATGCCCTACGGGCTGTCACGTGACCGGAACTGAACTTCGACCCCTGCGCATGCTAACAAATACCGGATAAAAATTGCGCGCAGGGGTCAATGGTCTATAAAAGCAAGTGTATTCCCAAAACAAGCACCGGTGGTGGTGGTGGTGGTAGAATTTGTGTGTGGTGGTGGTGTCTGTACATATAGGGATTAACTCGTGTCCCTCGTCATTCTGAGATCAGCACAATGAACTTCTGAATACACGGGCAATAGCATAAGTGAATTGTAAACACACCCATAACGGTTCCCCTAGCGTGGATGTGCTGTGACGGAGGCGATAATAAAAGGATTGAACTGTAATCTTTGATGTTGTTGCTGTTGCTAATCAGAATAGTACTTATCACGGACTACACCCGTAGAGCTACGTATAGGCGCGCATGTGTGACATGGTCTATAAAATACGGCCCTCCGGACCCCACACCTCCCATTCCTACTGTCGCAGAGCCATGACGGAGACTCATCCCTATGCGACTCGCATTTTACAGCACGCGACCGTGGTTAATTCACTCACCGGTTACAGAGCAGTGGTTCGGTCCATGTTTGTAGATGGCGACGACAACGAGGAGCGACGCTAGATCCTGAAAGAGTTCACAGAAGCGGTCCTCGAGTGGACTCGAGGAAGAGGTGTGCTATCAACCACCACTACTGGACTATGACAGCCATCCTTGATGCCCGAGCTATGGACCATGAGCGCTCACGCCGGAACCAGCGACGGCTCGTTGGCCTTACAACGGTCTTTGCCCTATTGACCCTGACGCTGTGGCAATGACAGTTCCGTCTTACAGCGACAGAAAGAACGACTCTTCAGAGCCTCCATATCTTCCGAAAGAGAGACGGCTAACTAAGCACAATGTTCACAAACGAGTACATAGTTGTTTTTCTCCTCGTATTGATGGGAAAGACAAACTATATATCCCAAGAAACTTCAAACAATCAGAAGTCCAAATTTTACATCAACTGCAGTTGAAGAGTAAGGAAAAGTTTGATTGACTGAAATCTGCGTAATAGCGCGTTGAGACGGGCGTTAAGGCGTAGAGATAGGGCGTTAAGGCGATGAGACGGGCGTTAAGGCGTAACGACGGGCGTTGACGGGCGTCACTGCATTTCGATGTATTGGTGGCAATTCCATGAAAATCAGAGCTCCTGAGCTAGTTCAGCAGGGCGTTGAAGCGTTAAGCGTTGACGGGCGTTACTGTCTATAAAAGCTAGGGTATTCCCAAAACACACACAATCGTTCAACCGCCAACATGGCTTATACTTGCTATGAGTGCGAACGCACCTTCACCAGACGTTACAATATGATGCCACGCAAGAAAAATTTACTTGGGGTTGAAGACTCCGAGGCACAAGAAGCCGATACAGAGACTGATGAGAGTTCACCGAATGATACCGAAACCGAGATTGCTAAGAGTCTATCTACTGATACGGAGAGCTTGACATCAGATAGTCAGCCTACATCCCAGGAAAGTGGGGCAGAACCTACCTTCTGGGATCGTATCATATTTATGCTGCGGTAATCGAAGACGGCGGACAGGATAACTTACAACAGGCGAACACCGAAATGCAACCCTGCACCAGGAAAACAGCCATGGCCATCTATAAACGGTATAGCCTGCTGTCGCTTGAAATGAAAGGCGACCCCACGCACAGGTCCATCATGAAGACCAAGCGTCACTTGGAAGAGGATATGGGATTACACCCACCGAGGCCCTGGAAAATGCGATAAGAATGCGCAAACAACTGTTTCAGGACATGCTGTCCGTACAATATCCTGACCTGACCGACGACGATTAGAACAAACGGATGAGATCGAACATGGCCGAAGATTGAATTTTCTCAAGGGACGGCTTGTGATGGGACAAGAGTCTTCTTGAATTGTAAACATACCCAACACGGCTCTTCCATTGTGGGTATGATGTACTGGAGAGGATAATAAAAAGATTGACCTGTCATCCTTGTTGTTCATGTTGTTCTCTCTCCTGTCTACATCATGGCGTCAAGGCGTTATTCTAGGGCGTTAAGGGGTTCAAATCGGGCGTTAGGGTGTTAAGATAGGGCGTTAAAGCGTTGAGACTGGCGTTAAGGCGTTGAGATGGGCGTTAAGGCGTAACGACGGGCGTTGACGGGCGTCACTGCATTTCGATGAATTAGTGACAATTGCATGAAAATCAGATTTTGGGCTAATCCATCATGGCGTTGAAACGTTAAGCTACGCGTGGACGGGCGTTACTGTCCATAAAAGCAAGCGTGTTCCAAAAACGTGCAATCTCCCCGACCCAGTACGCCCACTACTGGCTCATCTCGACCCCAAAGCGTCCATTCCCATGCCCCATGCAAACAACTGTTTCAGGACATGCTGCCTGAACAATATCCTTGTCTACCCGGCCAGAATTAGAACACACGGATTACAGCGAACATGACCGAACATTGAACTTTCTCAAAGGACGGCTTTTGATTGGATAAGAGCAGCCGAGAATACATCTAACGG